>JACEIK010003908.1:29364-125467 GCA_018107945.1 Datura stramonium
GAGTTTGGACTACGTTTGACGGCGTAAACGGAAGGAAATTTATGTTGAACCTTCGTCCCTCCCCTGTTTCTGTTCGTTCTCTGGAAATGAAGAATGAAAAATGACCAAAAAAACCCGAAGTGGGGCTTTATATACTTGGACCTGAACCCCCTTTAAGTCGCATTTGTCGAATGCGATTTATAAGTCGCATTTGCCTTGGACGCTCTGACTTGGCGCTTGTTCGGTCTCTCCTCGGGCCCTTTTCTCGCACATATGGAATTCTAAAACTCTTAACCAACATTCGAATAGGCCAACTAAGTGTCAAGAACTTATGGGGTGTAACACTCCTCTTGCGAAAATCCGACTTGGCACTCGTTCGGCCTTTCCTCGGGCCCTTTTCTCGCACGTATGGCATTCTAAAACTCTTAACCAACATGCGAATAGGAAAACTAAGTACCAAAAACTTACGGGGTTTAACAAGTGTCTAGCACTGAGTAGGCTATGGGTCAGACAACTCTATGCCTCAGAACTACGCGCCAACGTAGGTATGATCAGATTATATTGGGACCTCATATGTGAGCTATCCCCTGCCCGATTGGGCCACGATCTTGATATCAATATCATGGTATCATCCTTAGCCTTGACAAGACTTTTTACGACTCTACCCACTTGAGTATGATAGTTGGGACCACGTAAGCTCTATTGTGGTATGTCGGTTAAAAGATGAGTACTCCCATTGTTCCTCATGATTTCAGTTATGCATGTCTATTACTCATGATATATATATATATATATATACATGTGTTCTAAAGCAGGTTTGACCCAATGTTCAACTCTATTTATGACTATCCGATTTCATCTTTGGGTCAATTGATTCAGTTATGATGTTATGTTATGTTGAGATCATGATTTCAAAAAGAGAGCATGCAAATCATACTCTCATATTCTTATTTTGTTTATGTTTTACATTATGCATGTTTTAAATGATTTTACTTATTAAGCGGTTTTACTTACCTTGCATACTCGGTACGTTCCATGTACTGACCGCATACTCTATGCTGTATCGTTTATGATACAGGCCCCCGTACTCAGACTCAGCCTCGTCAATAGCCAGTTCCAGAGTTAGCACCCAGCTTAGTGGTGAGTCCTCATCTTCCGAGGACCATTTGCTTTAAGATATTGATGTACTTTTAGTTTCAGTATTACAGAGTTAGTTGGGGTCTTGTCCCATCAATTCATCATACTTAGAGGCTTTTCAGACAATAAAATATATTCAGCTTCAGATTCATGTATTTCTAATGTTATGCATATTACAGACTTCCGCTAAGATTATCATGTCAATCCTTCTGTTTAATTGATTGATTTAGATGAATATTCATGCCATGGGTCGACTTGGGTTCTCTCGGGGCTCCTTGTCCCATGTCTCGATCTAGGCCTACGTTCGGGTCGTGACAATTGAAGTGAGATCACCAGGGTTTATGGGGGCCCTGGCGGGTTACTCTGTGCTGGTTGTACCTTTCGGCTTATGGGGGCCAGGTAAGGTTCTTGTTTGCATTACTTATTGGTAGTTATACAGCAGGTTGTAAGGCTACTCAGGTTGTATCTCTATCCCTCCTATTGAATTGTTTTTAGTTTCATTATCAGTATTATTCAGTCATTTTCATTTACTACCTTACATATTTGATACATATTGTACTGACGCCCATCTTTGGGGTGCTACATTACTTTCCTGCAGGTGCGGATAGATGCGGTTCAGGACCTCCCTAGTCATCAGCCGAGTCAACAGTCTAATCAGCTCCTTTACTCCGGGGTTGTTAGTTAGAAGGTTTGTTCTTTTGTTGTATAGTTTATGGGTAGGTCGGGGCCCTGTCCCGACCATTATTCCACTCTTAGAGGTTTGCAAGCTACAGATCTCTAGTGTTAGTTTTTGTTGTTGGCCATGTGGGGCCTGTGTATGTTTTATTTTGCATGATGGCCATGTGGGTCCTAGTTTAGCTATTAGTTAGCAGCCTTCTCAGCTATAGTATCGCTCTGGTTGCCTGTTTTCATTATGATATAACTAGACAGCATGGTGGTTTTGTCGGCCTGCATAGGATCCCTTTTTACTACTTATTGTTGGTTAGCTGTTTTCTTTTTACAGGTGGCTATGCGGCCTTGTCGGCCAGAGGCTGTGTTTACAGCCGAGATATAGCTCGTTGTTTTCTTGATTTGAAGAGTAGGTATGCACCAGCAGTGCATAAGCCCAGTCAGGTCAGTTCCGATTCAAATATGAAACTAGGTGCCAGTCACGCCTCCCAAGGTAGGGCGTGACAAGTAGTTCATCACGACCTCACCTTTAGAGCAGCGATCTATTACTAAAAAGTGAGCGATGCAGAATGGGCTGTTCCACTCTTCTTTCGAAGATGTCTCTCTTTCGGACACTTGTAGTTTTACTTTTTTTGGTTATAAACATTCTTAGACTTTTATAGACGTCTTAAGTGCAATGAAAATCAAATTCTGGAATTGTAGTCAGATTTTGTTGGTTTTCTTTCGGTTGACTTAGCAAATTTTAATTTTAGATTCTGTTGTTTTATTTAATTTTGAAGGTTTCTATTTTCTTTGAATGTTTGTTTTTGGGGAAATTATTGGGAATCATTGGTTTGCCACTGGGGGATTAGTGTGGTGCCAATATGACCATTTGGGACGTGAAAAATCAACAACTCGAGGTTCTAAAAAAATGAATCGGATGAGGTTTAATAGTATAGAAATGCAATCTATTGTGACACATGATTTACTTAATTGTCCCTGCGATACAAACATATCTTAGTTAAGTTTTGAATGATATTATTGAATAATATCATTTAAATACTAAGTATTAAACTAATTAAAAATCTCAATTTATTAAACAGTTACTTTGTAGACCAGTGGGGTAATGATGGCATATATACGAAGTTCTCCGATTGGCTTAAAGACTGTGCAAGTGTTAAAAATCATGTTAAAGATAAAGTTCAATATAGTCATTTATCTAAAGAATATATTTTTTTTGCTTAATACTATGTAGGTTCATGATGAAAATAGTACTATTGAACATTTTCAACTGGTGAGTGATGTCGCACGTGGACCTGATAGTCAAATTCAGTCAATGAATAAATAATGTATGAATGGTTTCAAGTTTCAAATAGAAGAAATTTCCAAGTATACGAAAATCAATAATCACAGAGTGTGTGTTAAAGGTGATGTAGACGGTAATGGCCAAACTGTCGATTATTATGGTGTGATACAAGAGATAATGAAATTTAAGTATGCTAGATGGCTGAGAAAAAAGATAGTACTATTTTAGTGTAAGTGGTTGATCCATCGCACAGAGGTCCTAGGGTGACTCAATAGCATAACATAATTAACGTTAAGTACAAGGCTGATTGATAGATGGTTATAAAGACTAAGCCCGTGGGTATGATTGAGATTGATAATGTGTTAGATATGGCATAGCAAAACGATGTCGCAGTTGTTCATCAAACTGTGGATGCTGAGTTAGAACATAGTTTAGAACATCCTGAACACATATTAGAAAAAGTTTATGATGATGAGGTAGTTAAAATTACAAATGTTAAGGAAGAATCAATAATGAAAATGAATCAAGAGGGTGGAAGAATTAAATGATGATTATGAAAATAATTTCACGACCCGAGTGGAGGCTCGGATCGTAAAATGGGACAAGGAGCCTCGAGAGACCCCAAGTTGACCCATGGCATAAGCATACATATAACTCAATCAATAAAACTGAATAAATCAATAAGATAATCATAATGGAAGTCTACATTTAACTTAACATTAGAATACACAATTTGAAGCTGAATACATCTATATGTCTGAAAAGCCTCTAAACATGATGAGTTGATGGGACAAGACCCCAACTAACTCAACGTAGCTGAAACTGAAACTACGTAAAGGAAATCCGAATAAGTCTAGTCCTCAGAAGATGTGAATTCACCAACCACGTAAGATGCTAACTCTGAAGACTGACTATGAACAAGGCTGAGCTTGAGAGCCGGGTCCGATATCATGAAATGATACAACATAGAGTATGCAGTCAGTACGTGGAATGTACCGAGTATGTAAGTTAAGTAAACCCTCTTAATTAAGTAAAATCATTTAAGGACATACATAGTGTAAAGCATAAATAATATGGATCTGAGAGTAGGGCTTGCATGCATTCTTTATGAATCACAATCTCATCATAATATAACATATCATCATAACTGAATCGATTAACTCAAAGCTGAAATCTAATAGTAATGAGTAAAACTGAACATTGAGTCAAACCTTCCTTGGAACATATATAGATATAGAAATCTCATGAGTGATAAACATGCATAACTGAAATCGTGAGGAACAATGGGAGACTCGTCTTTTAACCGACATACCACAATAGAGCTTACGTGGTCCCAACTATCACACTCAAGTGGGTAGAGCCGTCCAAAGCCTTGCCAGGGCTAGGGACGATACCATGATATTGATATCAAGCTCAGGGCCCAATCAGGTAAGGGGATAGCTCACAAGGGAGGTCCCGAAGTAATACATAAGAATAACCTACGTTGGTGTGTAGTTCTGAGGCATAGGGTGCTCAGTGCTGGACACTACTCCAAAAAACATGCATATGCTCTCCATCGTTTTTCAACAAAGCTCAACACGTCTCTTGACAAAGCTCATAATCAAATACATCGCAAAGCTAAAAATTATGCATATGAGAAGCTTTAACTCAAACCATACCACAAGCTGAAAAATAATTGGGAGTTTTCGCTCCAAAACCATGTGGTAAGCTTAATTGGGGAAATCATGAATCATACTTTGAACGTGTGGGCACTTCCCAGTATTTTCTCATGCTTGAAAAATACTCAATTCACATCGAAAATATGATTATAAATATGGGTAGCTTGAAAACATGCTTTTCATCACAATATGTCATCATAATCATACATTTATCAAAAATCTCACTTTTCATGAACTTTTCATCTATGGTCTTTTTAATTCACAAGACTTGAAACATGCTTTTTAATTGAAAACATTATAAAACCTGCCCAGGCTTCATAATTCAATAATATAAACATATTCAAATCATATCCATGTAGAGAAATTAGGAATATCATGCATTGGGTTAAAACCCGTAGATTAGACATAGAAACTTCATGACTTAGAGAGGGATTGGGCATGGGTGTGAAAGAATTAACCCATTCATAACCCTACATACCTGTTGGTAGCTGATTCTTACACTTCTGTGATAGCCCAGGAGGAAATTGAAGAACACTAAGCGTGATCACCCTCTCTCACCTTCTACCTTGCATGCATGAATGAATATGGCCTAAAATGAACTTAACCCCTTTAAAAATCATCATTCATAACTCAAAATGACGTAGTTTAGGCCTTAGGATCTTAAAAATTACAGAAAAGCCCTTGCTAAATTCGTAGAAAATAACTGCCAGCTGGTCCTAACAAGGGACCTAACGACTCATCATCATGGGCCATGACTCGTGGAGTCGTCTGTCAGGTACACTACTTGTCAAGTCTTCTGAGCTCATCACGGGTAACATCACGATCCGTTACTGGTGACCACAACCTTCCCCATGAATCGTGGTGACTGACCACGACTCGTGGGTGGTTTCCGTTAAGTCCACTGCCATCCTTTTCCTCTTGTCTCAATCACCACTCCCCACGACTGAACTAACGAGTCGTGGGACCTGACCATGACTCGTGGTCACATCTGTGAGGATGTCATTTCCCAAATTTCAAACTCCTCATCTGGGCTTCACCACGAGTCACATCATGGCTCGTGGGCTGCTCCCATGGGTCACATCATGACCCGTTCTAATGCCTGATGCCAGATTTTAACTTTCCTCCATTTCAACTCCCGGATCTGATCTTTGGGCTTCTAGGGTATAACAATATCTCCCCCTTGGGAACATTCATCCTTGAATTTTGGAAAACACACAGAAAAGCAGATAATGCAATTATTATATTCAAATACTGATCATTTAAGCCAAAAACTGGTGAAATGACTATCTCCAATTCAAAATACATAGTTGAATTGAATTCATGAATTATACATACATCCATATACATAAAAGAAACTTGGACAAATGAACTGAACATGGAAACTAAATAAAGTTTTAGGTCAAAACTGATACCTCAAGCTAGAACTGAACTGATAGAGAATAAATATGGGTATCTATCCATCATATCCGCTTCGGCTTCCTACGTAGCTCCCTCAACATGCTGATTCCTCCATAACACTTTAACTGAAGCTACTTCCTTATTCCTTAGCCTTCGAACCTGGCGGTCCAGTATTTCTACCGGAATCTCCTCATAACTGAGGTTGTCTTTCATACTAACATTGCCCACCGGAACGACTAGAGATGGATAACCCAAATACTTCTTCAAGAGATGTTAGAGGAATACAGGGTGCACGGAAGCTAATTCTAAGGGCAAATCCAATTCGTATGCTACCTTTCCAACACATCTCACAATCCGGTACGGGCCGACATAGCGGGGACTAAGTTTCCCCTTCTTTCCAAACCTCATCACTCCCTTCATTGGAGACACCTTCAGAAATACCCAATCATCAACTTCAAATTCAAATTCCCTTCTCCTCACATTAACGTAGGACTTTTGGCGACTTTGAGTAGTTTTCAACCTGTTCCTTATCCACTGAAACTTCTCCATAGCCTCATGAACCGAATTTGGTCCTATCATTGCCGCTTCGCAAACCTCAAACCAACCAATGAGTGACCTGTACCTCCACCCATAGAGAGCCTCGAATGGTGCCATCTGGATACTAGAATGATAGTTTTTATTGTACGCAAACTCTATAAGAGGCAAATGATCATCCCAACTACCCTTGAAGTCAATCACGCATGCTCTCAACATGTCTTTGAGAGTCTTAATTGTCCGCTTCGCTTGACCATCTATTTGTGGGTGAAACGCAGTGCTGAGCTTAACCTGAGTACCAAGTATTTTTTGAAATGACTTCAAAAACTAAGAGGTAAATTGGGTACCCCTATTTGAAATGATGGATAAGGGCACTCCATGCAATCGTACTAGCCCCCGGATATATAGTTTTGCATAGTCCTCTGCTGAATCCGTGGTTTTGACAAATAAAAAATGAGCGGCCTTGGTCAAGCTGTCTACCATAACCCAAATGGAGTCATATTGTTGACGAATACGTTGCAACCCTATGATGAAGTCCATGTTGATTTCTTCCCATTTCCAAGTAGGAACACTGATATCCTGAAGTACACCTCCCAGTCTCTGATGATCGACCTTCACTTGCTGATAGTTTGGACACTTAGCTACAAACTCTGTGATGTCCTTCTTCATGTCATTCCACCAATATATCTCCCGTAATTCACGATACATATTGGTATGTAATATCCCAGAAAGGCCTAAGAATAGACCCGAGAGTTTAATTTGAGAAATGCAGAAAACTGGAAAAAATATCACCACCATTGACCTAGACCATGTTATACTCCACTTTTCTAGAGAAGTACATGCCACATACCCTACGAGATTGGAGGTGGGATGAGTTCACCACCATTGAGCAGGGAACCTCTTCCGTTGCAGCATACAAGGCCCAATTCCACTCACTGTCCAGGTATGCTCTGCCCTTATTGCCCAGAGAAGAGAAGAGGATCAATGATTTGTTAAGGGCCTGAATTTGGGTCTCGAGCTGTTAGCCCTTTAGATGGTCTCTGCAGGTAAGACCTTCCAGGAGGTAGTAGAGTTTATGAAAAATGTGGAGGGGGTGAAACAGGATGGCTATGCAAAGAGTGTTGAGAAGAAGGCTCGAAAGGTGGGTGCTTACAGTGGCTCCTTCGCTAGGACTCTCCTACCCCAAGACTACTCGGGATACCCTATTTAGTCAGCCATGCAAGTGTCAGTCGGGTCCACCAAGGACCGTTTTGCCACCATGAGGTATACTCGGGAGTACTCAAGTAGTTCATTCAGATTTTGGGGCTCACCCTATTTCTTCTGTTCCAACTCAAAGACTAGTGATTGAGAAGGTGTGCCATGAGTAGCGGGGAGTAGGTTTGTCTATGGAGGGAAGATTACTCCACACACAACTCCTTGAGCTATAGCCCTTGTCGCGAGAGGAGGGAGTGCATTTAGAAGGGATCGCCCAGAGCAAGGGAGGAGCAATCAGCCAGCGATTAGAGGTGGCATCCGATCGGGTAGAGACAGTGCCTAGGTAAAATGGGTGGCAATCAATCCGATAGAGGGGTTGCATATCCCAAAAAGGGAGGGTCTCAGGGAGGTAATTAGGCTCACTTCTATGCATTTTCAGATAGGCTCGAGGCAAAGGCTTCAGACGCTGTTATCATAGGTATGATTTTTGTATGTGACAAAATGGATACGACTTTGTTTGATTCTAGTTCTACTTTTTCCTATGTGTCTTCTTATTTTGCAGTGGGGTTGGATCTTTCTTGTGATGTACTTGATACTCCTATCCATGTGTCTACTCCTATTGAGGATTTTTTGGTGGTGGATAAGGTCTGTCGTGCTTATATTATTGATTTCATGGGTTCTGATACTCGGGTAGATTTGGTGTCTTAGACATGGTAGATTTTGATGTGATTTTGGGAATGAGCTAGTTGTCTCCGTACCATGCCATTCTGGATTACCATGATAAGACAGTCAGCAAAGTGGGGCCAGGGTCATCTGGGTTGGACTAGAAAGGAAATTATAACCCTGCTCCTAAGAAACTCATTTCTTATATTCCTGCCCAGAAATTAATAGGGTAATAGCATATTTAACTCATATTCGGGATACCAGTTTAGAGGGTCCTTCCATAGAGTCGGTCCCGGTAGTTTATGAATTCTTAGAGGTATTTTCTGTGGATCTGCCTAGCATGCTGTTGGACCGCGATATCGACTTCTGCATAGATCTAGAGCCAGGGACCCGACCTATTTCTATAACACCATATAGAATGGCACCATCTGAGTTGAGGGAACTCAAGGAAAAGTTGTAGGAACTACATAGTAAGGGGTTTATCAGGCCGAGTGTCTCTCCGTGGGGTGCCCCGGTCTTTTTTGTGAAAAAGAAGGATGATAGTATGCAGATGTGCATTGATTATCGTCAGTTGAATAAGGTAACCATCCGGAAGAAATACCCTCTTCCCCTGATATATATATGACCTGTTTAATCAGTTACAGGGGGAAGCAGTGTTCTCAAAGATTTGTTTGAGATTGGGCTATCATCAGTTGAATATTCGTGCTGAGGATATTCCCAGGACAGCTTTTCGGACCAGGTATGGACATTATGAGTTCCTAGTCATGTCCTTCAGACTTACTAAAGCTCCATCACCATTCATGAGCTTGATGAACGATATCTTCAAACCCTATCTGGATTTATTTGTAATGATGTTCATTAATGATATCTTGATATACTCTAAGACTAAGCATGAACATGTAAATCATCTGAGGATTGTGCTAGGGTTGCTGAAGGAGAAACAGTTGTACACCAAGTTCACCAAATGTGAATTTTGGCTGGAGTCGGTATCTTTTCTGGGAAATTTAGTCTCCAAGGAGGGGATTAAGGTGGATCCACAGAAGGTAGAGGCGGTTCGAAACTAGGTTAGGCCTACTATAGTGATAGAGATTCGGAGTTTCGTAGGGCTGGCCAGTTATTACCGCCGATTTGTGAAGGGATTTACATCCATTGCCTCAGTGTTGACAAGGTTTACTCTTAAGGATGTTCCTTTCTAATAGTCTGAGGAATGTGAAAAGAGTTTGCAGAAACTCAAAACCCTATTAACGATGGCACCGATCCTGGCACTACCGATGGGAGGTAAAGATTTTGTAGTTTATTGTGATACCTCATGGTCTAGGTTGGATGTTGTGTTAATGCAGGAAGGACGGGTCATTGCTTATACTTCGAGATAGTTGAAAGTGCACGAGAAGAATTACCTTACACATGACCTGGAGTTGGCAGCGTTTGCCCTAAAAATTTGGAGGCATTACTTGTACGGGGCCCGTTGTGAGGTGTTCACGGACTATCGCAGCCTACAATATGTGTTCTCCCAGAAAGACCTTAATATGAGGTAGCAGAGATGGATGTAACTACTTAAGGACTATGACATTACAATCCTATATCACCTAGGGAAGGCCAATATGGTGGCAGATGCCTTGAGACAGAAAGCAATGAGTATGGGCAGCCTACTTGTTTGGAAGATACTCGACGACTGATTGCCAGAGAAGTCCGAATACTGGCGAATATCTTGATGAGATTTTCATTGACACAAATAGGTGGGATACTAGCCAGCATGGAGGTTAAGTCATCACTATTAGAAGAGGTAAAGGCAAGTAGTTTAAGGATGCAAAACTGAACAAGATCTGGGACAAGGTCTTACAATGAGAAGCTAAGGAAGCAGTGCTAAAAGATAAAGGGGTCTTGAGATCCATCCCATCAGAAGCTCACAACTCGAGGTACTCTATCCATCCCGGGGTTACTAAAATGTATCATGACCTTAAACAACATTATTGGTGGGGAAAGATGAAGAGGTAAATTATTGATCATGTTGCCCAGTGTTTGAACTATCAGCAGGTGCAGTACGAGTATCAGAAGCCTGGGGGAGTACTTTAGAGGATGCCCATCCCAGAGTGGAAATGAAAGCATATAGCAATGGACTTCATGGTTAGTCTTTCAAAGACATTGGGAAAGTTTGACTCCATTTGGGGCATTGTTGACATACTGACTAAGTCTTCCATTTCTTACCTGTTCAATTAACTTACAATGCTGAGAGACTGGCCAAGCTGTATGTGAAAGAGGTGATTCAATTGCATGGGGTGCCAATTTCTATAGTGTCAGACAGGGGTACACAGTTTACCTACCATTTCTGGAGGACTTTGTAGGCAGAGGTAGGTACCAGGTTGGACTTTAGTACAACCTTCCATCTGCAGATAGAAAGGCAGTCAGAAAGGATAATTCATTTGTTAGAGGACATGCTCTGAGCCTACGTGATCGATTTTGGTGTCCACTGGGATAAATTTTTAACTTTGGTAGAGTTTGCTTACAATAACAGCTATTATCCAAGTATTGGCATGGCACCATTTAAAGCTCTGTATGGGAGAAAATGCTGGTCTCCAATTGGATGATTCAATGTATTTGAGGTGAGGCCTTGGGTTACTGACTAGCTTAAGGATTCCTTGGAAAAAGTTTGGGTTATTCAAGAACAATTGATAGCTGCTCAAAGAAGGCAGATGCAATATCTAGAGAAAAAGGTGAGGGACATGGAGTTCATGGTGGGTGAGCAAGTGTTGCTCAAGGTCTCCCCCATGAAGGAGGTCATGCAGTTTGGAAAGCGGGGCAAGCTGAGCCCAAGATACATTGAGCCATTTGAGATCCTTCGGCATGTAGGGGAAGTAGCTTATAAATTAGCATTACCACCAACACTATCAAGGACACATCCAACCTTCCATGTCTCCATGTTGAAGAAATACCATAGGGATGGTTTGTATGCAAGTTGGTTGAGGTTCAAGAAGAAGTTGACAAAGTGCCCAAACCATACGATCACTGATGATAGTTTGTTGGAAATTTTTTACAAGTCTTTAAATAATAGCACAAAAGTTGTTGCAGACACGGTGGAAGGAGGAGCATTGATGAGTCACACCTGGAAGCAAGCTATGACTATCCTTGACAGGGTTACCAAGACAAACAGGGCATGGTATACTAGGGAGGCAGATGCAGCGATCGGTACATATGCAGTTGGTTTGACTGCAGACCAACATAGGAAGGAAAAAGATTGCGACCAGGAGTTGTCTCACATGCCCACATGATTATATTTTATTATAAAGCACATCGTGGGAGTAGGAGCCAAAAAGGTAAATGCAGTGGGGAACACTTACCCTAGTTAATTGCATTAATTTGGAATCAACATTCAATTTCTCAACAATATTACTAGTTACTTTTAAAAATTTCCCCCTTTAGGAGATAATTGACTTAAAAGCTTAAATACTGGCGTTCTTCTATATCCTTCCATATTCTCTGTGGGATCGACCCCAACCTCTAGTTGGGTTCTTTATTGACAACGTCCGCTTCATACTTCGGTAGGAGGTATGGTTTGAGCATTATCAAGTGCTGAGAAAAAGCAAGGCTCTAGCAGAGTAACTAAGATTTCCTATCTTCAATCGAGGTAGGTTACAATTTAGGAGTTAGACTTTAGATAATAGTATATATGTGTGTGGAATGATTTTGCATGAATTGGTCTCTAGATATTGAACAATTAGCTATGAAATCATTATTTATGTAATATGAAAATTGGATGTTGAGAGGTTGGTTATATTCGTTTGTATTTTTTGAATGCGGTTCATGAATTGTGTGAGTAATCGAGTTAAGGAAGGTAAAATGAGGCCTTCCCAGGGTCAAATAAAATGACTGAGTGGTAAAACACTGAGATGTGTGAAAGAAAGTGGATAATATGAATGTCCTAAGATGAGTGGCTTATGCTCGAGACTAGTATCCAAGGGAGAAATGATGGTTGAGTGGATCATGTTCGAGGGGAGCATCTGGACGAGCAGATGAGGGGAGCAAGCACCACGCCGGTAAAGTACATGGATTTCTAGAGTCCCCTACAGGTTATGACTGGAAGGGCAGAAATAAGACCCTCTGGCATATGTGTACATTGATGTTCAGTGATTGAGTGTTCATGGTAATGTGGCGGAGGCATGTTCCTAGAATATCACTATTTTTGTATTATTTGACTGAATGTAAGAAGTAAGATCGATCAGAGAATGTGAGAACCTGAATGAACTGAAGTTATAGTCATGTATTTTGTGCACTTGAATTTTTGATGTGTTTATAATGATTTGATGGTCTATGTGGAGTTAAATGAGGACTCATGATGAGTGGTGAAAACTTTCATGAATGGTTCATTGTATAGTCCATGTGGTTTTGATGTGTCGATTGTTCATTGACGAATATGAATATCTTGGATGACCGTAATGAATAGAGTGTGGAAAAGAGATAAGATAATGGTGGGTTTGCAGCTAAGTCAAGCTACTGTCATGGCAGTAACACTACAGTGGGACTTCTTCCGCTGCAGCAAGACCGTGGCAACGATCAAGTGACCACTACAGCGAGGCCCAAGCCAATGAACAAAGTATGTATATAAACTATCAGTAGTTGAAAAAAGTAATGATTAATAATAAATACCCTCTTTCGAGGATAGATGAATTGTTTGACCAACATCAGGATGCCAAGTAATTCTCAAAGATTGACCTCAGGCCGGGTTATCACCAATTGAAGGTTAGAGATTAAGATGTTTTGAAAACAACTTTCAGGACTTGGTATGGACATATTGAGTTCCTTGTTATGTCTTTTGGATTGACAAACGCCCTAGCTATTTTTATGGACCTCATGAATAAAGTTTTTGAATCTTATCTTAACCTCTTTGTAATTGTCTTTATCGATGACATATTAGTGTACTCAAAAAATGAGGTTGAGCATGCAAACTACCTCAGGTTAGTACTGCAGACTCTTCGAGATCATCAGTTGAATGCAAAGTTTTCAAAATGTGAATTTTGGTTGAACTCAATGGCATTCCTAGGCCATGTGGTAATAGATGAGGGTATCAGGGTTGACTCCCAAAAGATAGAAGCGGTAAAGAATTGGCCGAGACCCACAACTCCTACAGAGATCAAGAACTTTTTGGGATTTGCAGGCTATTACAGATGGTTTGTAGAAGTGTTCTCGACCATATCTATCCCATTGCCTAAATTGACACAGAAAAAATCAAAGTTCAAATGCTCAAATGCATGCGGGAAAAGTTTCCAAGAGTTAAAGACCAAATTGACCACAACTCTATTTCTGACCATACCAGAGTTCATGGTCTATTGTGATACTTCGAGAACTGGTCTTGGTTGTGTTTTTTTGATGCAATATAAGAAGGTTGTAGCTTATACATCCAGACAGTTAAAAATCCATGAGAGGAACTACCAACGCATGACCCGGAGTTAGACGTTGTAGTGTTTGTGCTAAAGATAAATCACTATTTGTATGGAGTTCATGCAAATATCTTCATAGACAACAAGAGTCTTCATTACATTCTCAAACAGAAAGAGTTGAACCTCAAACAATGAAGATGGATTGAATTTCTTAAGGATTATGATCTTGAGATTCTCTATCTTCTTGGAAAGGTTAACGTAGTAGCCGATGCTCTTAGACGATGGTACATGGAAGTATGGCACATGTGGAAGAAGGTAAGAGATAATTGACCAGAGACGTTTACAAATTGGCTAGTCTAAAAGTTGGATTGCTAGACTCCAATGATGGAAATGTGGTTGTTTAGAATAGGGCAAAATTGTCCCTAGTAGTAGAAGTGAAGGAGAAACAATATGAAGATCCAATCTTGCACAAGATGAAAGAAGGAATTCACAAGCAAAATACTATGGCTTTTGAGCTAGTAGAAATAGTACTCTAAGGTACCAAGGAAGATTATGTGTTCCAGATGTGGACAATCTATGGGAAAGAGTTATGGATGAAGCAAACAGTTTTAGGTATTCTATCAATCCAGGTTCTACTAAAATGTAACATGATCTAAAATAAATTTATTGGTGGAACGATATGATGAAGAACATAGCGAACTATGTGGCTAAGTGTCCAAATTGCCAACAAGTTAAAAGAGAGCACCGAAGGCCTGGTGGCCTAATGCAGAATATTGAATTTCTCGAGTGGAAATGGGAGATTATTAACATATACTTCATAATTGGTATACCTTGTTCCTTATGGAAACATGAATCGATTTGGAAGATTATGGATGATCTTACCAAGTTCATTCACTTTTTTCCTGTTAAGATGACAGACTCCGCAAAAGATTATGTCAAGTTATATATTTGAGAGATTGTCAGACTACATGAGACCAGTATCCACTATCTCCGATAGAGGTTCTTAGTTCAAGGACAACTTTTGGAAGCCTTTCCATAAAGGTTTAGGGAAACGTTTAAATCTTAGCACTACCTTCCACCCACAGATAGATGGCAGGCTGAGTGAACCATTCAGATGCTCGAAGATATATTGAGAGCATGTGCTTTGGACTTCAAAGGAAATTGGCATGATCACCTACCACTGGTTTAGTTTGTGTATAATAATAGTTATATACCAATATTAAGATGGAACCTTATGAGGCTCTATGTGGGGGAAGATGCAGATCACCCATCGGTTGGTTTCAAGTAGGTGAAGCAAAACTATTAGGATCAGACTTGGTCATCAGGTTATGGAGAAATTCAAGCTTATTCGGGAATGGTCACAGAATGCCCAAAGTCTCCAGATATCCTATTCAGATATACAACAAAGAGACTTGGAGTTTAATGTTAATGATTGAGTATTTCTAAAGGTTTTTCCTATGAAAGGCATTATGCGATTTGGAAAAAAAGGAAAACTTAGCCCTAGATATATCAGGTCGTATAAGATTTTGAGAAGGATTGGGTTGATAACCTATGAGCTCGAATTTCCTACAGAGTTGGCATCAGTGCATCCAGTCTTTCATATATCTATGCTAAAGAAATGTATGGTAGATCCGTCCCTTGTGGTTTCGATCAAGGATATAGGTGTAAGAGAGAACCTGACCTGTGAAGAGGTCCTTATTGTGATTCTTAATCACCAAATTCATAAATTGAAAATGAAAGAAGTAGCATCTATGAAAGTACTTTGGAGAAATCACAATATTGAAGAGGCTACATGGGAAGCCGAAAATGATATAAAGGCAAAATATCCACATTTGTTTCTCAAACGAGAGGAAGATGCGGGAGTTAATGATTGTAATCCTACTCTATGAAATTTATGACTCCATGTCCCATGTTTATGCTTATGATCTATGAAGGCTAAAACTCTACATTATGTTATACCCTTATGTCTAAATGAAATCATGCAAGGCCTTATGAATTAATGTCTCATGCTATGTCCCCTATGTCTAAGAGAACTCATGTTATCTTATGTACATGCCAAAAAGCTGCATGTTGTAATACCCTAAAAAGTTCCTTAGATCAAACCCAAGACTTTTAGTAGAAAATGGCACTAGGGCCATACAGTGAGTCAATGGACGACACGTCCCTCCATCCCACGGGTTGTCGTATGTGGCTATTGGATCAATTCCAGTGAACTACCAAAAGTTGGCCCAGAACCCACGAGGGGATTGTACGAATTGTTGTTTAATTGAATGGGTCTTCATTTTGGGTCATTGAATTAGATTCAGAGAATTTTGGAGAAAGAAAAGGATACAACGAATGAACCAACGGTCCGTTGTTTGTGACCATGACTCGTTGTAGGGGTATTGGTTATGCCTGTTATTTTAAAATTTTGGTAGTCCGGGGGTATTTTGGTAAACTCCTATACTTTTAACACCTAAATGACGTCATTTTGGGCTTCCTAAGAGTCAAATTAAAGGGAATTAACTTAGCTAAATTATTCATTCCATTCAAAGAACGATAGTTGGAATTTCCTCTCAAGACTAAGGCTAGGTTCTTCATCAAACCTATTCAAATCCTTCTTGGGTTTTTACAGACAAGTCTAGGAGTCACTTACCCGGGTATGGAGGATTATGAATGGGGAAAAATCTTCCACCCTCATTACCACGACCCAAGTCTACACCATGGATGGGACACGGTACTTGGAGTCACAAGTAACCCCAAGTCAACCCCTGGTTTATCATACACGGGTATTCTGAGTAAGAATAACTAGCGTAAGCTTTAAAATACTACTATAAAACATTGATGATAAATAAAGATGAATCATAAAGTTTATAATCAACTAAAAATCCGATAAAAATTTGAAAATCATGTCTTTGTCTGAAAGCCACTACAACTGATGAGTTGCTTGGACAAGCCCTCGGCTAATTCCAAGTCTACATAGAAAAAGAAAAATGTAGTTGAATGAAATAATCATCGTCCTCAAAAGATGAGGACTCACCAACTAGAACAGCTGAAGTCTTCCAAGGGTGACCGGCTAGCGAGGCTGAGATTGAGGTCCTGCAGCTATATCATTAAATGATACAGCATAAAAGTATGCATCAGTACTTTGAATGTACTGAGTAAGTGAGAGAAACCATACACAAGAATGAAATAACTGAATTGAAAAGACATGCAATGACCAACTGAAGCTACTAAACTAAATAACTGAAATAACTGAAATGATCTAAAAGACCCTTTCTAATGGTCAAGAACATGTTCTAAATAAAATACTAATCTTAGCTGATCTAAAACTGGACTAAGCTAACTAGTGGGAGAGTCTATAACCAACGTATAACCACGTGAGTTAGAGGTGGAGTCCAATGTATACACCCCATCGGTAGGACCCAATATACCTTGCCAAGGTATAAAGGCATGAACTGGGTGATCACAAGAGTCTGGGGCCATGAGGCCAATAAAACTATAACCTATGATGGCAAAGTAATTTTGGGAACTTGGGTGCGTTGGAACCCCGGTCCGCTCGGTGCTAAGTCCTACTCTCACTGGATAATCCTAGACTGAGTACTAAGCTAATAGCTCGAAACTGGGGTCCAATACTAGTTAGCAATACCTATCTGGAAGCACCTTGAGAGTCTTATCGGATCGGATTCTGGAACTAGGTTCTAAGACTGGTCAAAGTTGTTTATCTAAAAGCGTCGTAACCATCTAAAGAACAAGCTATAATCTATAACTGGGGTCCTAAGGGTGGTAAAAGCTGCTTATTTAAAAGTTTCATGACCGCCTAGTGAACCACTAAAAATGAGTCCTGAATCTGATTCTGATAATTGGGTGGTACTACTGACACCTCAGGAATTTTTGTAGTCAAACTGATCAGCTAACATTTCTGACGGACACTGAGTAGTCTAACATTTTGACTTAAACTAGGCTAACATGCATCTGACTGAGAATTCAGCATATACAAATAATATGGGAATCCACAACACTGATAGAATCAGGAAAATTTCAAGGTTTAATCACTATAGCAAGATTCTAGTCTTTTCTACTCTCAGGGACTAGGGCTAAATTCACTGTACAGGGATAAGCATTAATACTGTCACAAATTGGTGGAAAAATATCTACAATTATTATAAAACAATATTCCAAATGAATTAAATGAAGTATGACTAAGAATTTCTTAACATTCAGTAATCTGCAGGGCTAGAACTGATAAAGAAAATAGGGAGAATTTCGGGGATACAAGGGAAGAACTATTCCCTTGTTGAATTCCCACATACCTAATGCAGAGACCCAAAGAATTTCCTTGAGGGACCTAGGAGAAATGGATTTCCCTAGTTCTTGCTCTAAAAGGCTCTAAGAGAAATCTTACGTTGTTTTCTGAAAGTATAGATGGGGGAAAATGAGGAAGGAAACCGTTTCACCCCTATAATAGTTAGAAAATATGCTTAAAATGACATAGTTTAGAGTATAGAAGGGTAGGAAATTACTAAAAGACTCTTGAAAAACTCGCATGGAAAATTGATCGTCAGTTCCCACGGGGGACCTAACGGGTCGTGAAAAGTGACCACGACTTGTGGTCACTATCGTCAAGTACATTGCCTGATTCCCTCACACTGGTCACCACTGGGGACCTAACAAGTCATGGTTGTCGTGGTCACCTCTCGTGGACTCCACTTCCCCACACTTCCCTGGAGTCCCCAAGGGTGACACCACGACTCGTGGCGTCCCAAATGAGTCATGGTAAGGACCCCTTGGGTACACTGCCTGACCTTCTCTAACTCTTAATCAAATCCTGATCGAGGAACCCCCATGACTCATCCCGTGGTCACACCCGTGGTCACCCCTTTTTCCTAAATTTTTGAACTAAGTCTGTTGTCCCCACCACGAGTCACTTAATGACTCGTGGTCACCTCCTACGGGTCACAAAATGACTCGTTCTGTGACCTGCTGCAGATTTTCCAGTTTATTCTGTTTTAAGTCTCAGGCCTAGTCTTTGAGTTTCTGGGGCATTACAATATCTCCCCCTTGGGAAAATTCATCCTCGAATGTTGGAAAACACATAGGAAAGTAGAGAATAGCAATATTTATACACAAATACTAATCATGAAAGCTGGAAACTAGCGGAATGACTACCTGTTACTTGACTCACTAGTTTGAACTGAATTCACTAATCATACACCTATTCATTTACATGAAAGAAATTGAAACATACGAACTGAATGTAGTTTTGGGGAGGAAATTGATACCTTAAACTGAAACGGAGCCGGAAGGGAACAAATAGGGGTATCTAGCCATCTTATTTGCTTCGACCTCCCACGTAGCTCCCTCAACCTGTTGATTTCTCCATAAGACCTTGACTAAAGCTACCTCCTTGTTCCTCAGCTTACAAACCTAGCAGTCAAGGATCTAGACTGGGACCTCTTCGTATGAGAGACAATCTTTCAATCCCACACTGTCCAATGGTACAATTGATGTTGGATCACTGACGCACTTCTTCAATAGTGACACATGGAATACGGGGTGCACAAATGCCAACTCTAAAGGTAATTCCAGTTCATAAGCTACTTTACCTATTTGCCTCAGAATTCTATAGGGTCCCACATATCTCGTACTGAGCTTTCCTTTCTTTCCAAATCTTATCACCCCTTTCATGGGTGAAATTTTCAAATAAACCTAGTCATCCACAGCAAACTCCAATTCTCTTCTCCTCACATCAGCATTAGATTTATAGCGGCTCTGAGCCGTTTCCAATCTTTCTCCAATGAGCTGTACCTTCTGCATAGCTTCATGAATCGAGTTTGGCCCGATTAAAGTAGCTTCACCAACCTCAAACCACCTGATAGGAGATCTACATCTCCTGCCATATAATGCCTCAAACGGGGCCATCTGGATACTGGAGTGGTAGCTGTTGTTGTAAGAAAACTATATGAGAGGCAAGTGATCATCCCAACTGCCATTGAAATCAATCGCGCATGCTCTCAACATATCTTCTAAGGTTAGAATAGTCCGCTCAGCTTTTCCATCTGTCTGTGGGTGAAAAGTTGTGTTGAGCTTGACCTGGGTACCAAGTCCCTTTTGAAAGGACTTCTAGAAGTGCGAGATGAACTGGGTACCTCTATCTGAGATAATGGATAATGACACCCCATGAAGTATGACTAATTCCTAGATATAATTCCTAGAATAGTCCTCAACTGCATCTGTAGTTTTAATTAGGAGGAAGTGTGCTGACTTAGTTATCTGGTCTACTACTACCCAGATAGAATCATGTTGCCATTGAGTTCGAGGCAGACCCGTAATAAAATTAATATTCACTTCTTCCCACTTTCACGTGGGTATGCTGATATCCTGGGTCATACCTCCCGATCTCTGGGGCTCTACTTTGACTTGCTGGTAATTCAGGCACTTAGCTACAAATTCAGCGATGTCTCTTTTCATGCCGTTCCACCAGTAAACATCCCGCAAATCGCAGTTCATTTTAGTAGCACCAAGGTGGATGGAGTACCTCGAGCTATGTGCTTCAGCTAGTATCTGCAGTCTCAATTCACTGACATCCGGTACACACAATCTGCACTAGTAATGGAACACACCATCTCCCCCTTAGGAGAAAGCCTCAACCTCTCTTCTGAGAACCGCTTTCTTAAGTTTAAGTAGGATGACCCACTTTGCATTACCACTCCACCCTCATCTAAGTCAACAACCTTCACCCCTAACCAAGCTAGTCGGTGAATATCCTTCGTCAGTTCCTTTCTTCCTTCTTCAACATGGGCCACACTCCCCATAGATACTTTGCTCAAGGTGTTCGCCATCACATTGGCTTTGACCGGGTGATATAGCACACTCATGTCATAGTCCTTCAGGAGTTCTAACCACCTTCTTTGATGAAGATTGAGATATTTTTGGCTAAATACATACTGAAGGCTCTTGTGATCGACGAAAACATCCACGTGAGCCCCGTATAGGTAGTGTCTACATATTTTCAATGCAAACACCACCGCTTCCAACTCCAAGTCATGAGTCAGATAATTCTTTTCATGAACTTTAAGTTATCTGGAGGCGTAGGCTATCACCTTTCCCCGCTGCATCAGAATGCAACCGAGTCCAACTCTGGAAGAGTCATAATATACTACAAATGCATCTGATCCTTCCGATAGGGTCAACACCGGAGCGTAGTGAGTCGAGTTTTTCATTCCTGGAAACTATTCTCACACGCATCTGACCACTAAAATTTCACCTTCTTCCGAGTTAACCTACTCAGAGGGGTTGCTATAGAAGAAAATTTTTCCACAAAGCGTCGGTAATACCCGTCTAGATCCGAGAAACTTCTGAATTTTATTGGGGAGGTAAGTTTGGGCCAGTCTTTCACCACTGCTATCTTTTGAGGATCAACTAAATATCCTCACCCGAGACCACATGACCCAGGAAAGTCATGGACTTCAACCAGAATTTGCATTTGCTGAACTTGGCGAACAACTGGCGTGTCCCTGAGTGTCTGAAGCACTATCCTCAGGTGATTAGCATGCTTTTCCTCATTTCTGGAGTATACCAGAATGTCGTCGATAAATACAATGATGAACATATCTAGATACTGCTTAAAGACTCTGTTCATCAGGTCCATAAAAGCTGCAAGAATATTAGTTAGTCCGAAGGACATAACCAAAAACTTGTAGTGACCATACCAAGTCCTGAAAGCTGTTTTTGATATGTCACACTTTTTTACTCTTAGCTGATGATACCCTGACCTGAGATCTATTCTGGAGAAACAACTGGCTCCCTATAGTTGGTCGAATAGGTCATCAATTCTGGATAGGGGATACTTGTTCTTAACTATGACCTTGTTCAATTGACGGTAATCGATGCACATTCTGAGGGTACCGACTTTCTTTCGCATGAATAGTACTGCAGCACCCCAGGGAGAGATGTTGGGTCTGATAAAACCCTTATCAAGAAGGTCTTTTAGTTGCTCCTTCAACTCCTTAAGTTCAGCTGGAGCATGGAGATGGGCTGAGTATCTGGGAGAAGATCTGTACCAAAGTCGATTTCCCGTTCAAGAGGAACTCTGGGGAGATCTTCAGGGAACACATCAGGAAACTCGCTGACAATTGGGACTGATTAGATAGTTGGGGCCTCAGAGCTGGAGTCTTTGACCCGAACTAAATGGTAAATGCACCCTTTGGAAATAAGCTTCCTGGCCTTAAGGTAGGAAACAAACCTACCTTTAGGCGTTGAATTACTGTCCCTCCATTCTAACGCTGGCTCATTTGGAAACTCAAACTTGATGACCCTAGCTCTGTAGTCGACTGAGGCATAATCAGAGTGTAACCAATCCATGTCAAGGATGAGGTAGAATCGACCATGTCTAATTCTACAAGATTAGCTGGAATGACCTTATTGAAGACTGAGAATGGGTAGTTTCTATACACCCGACTGTCTCTAACTAACTCTCCAACTGGGGTGGAGACTGAAAATGATTCTTAGAGGACCTTTGGAATAATATCGAACTGGACTGCTACGTAGGGAGTCACGACTGATAGTGTGGCTCCTAGATCTAGTAGGGCGTACATATCTAGATGAAAAAGGCATAACATACTCGTGACCATGTCAAGTGAGCTCTCCTGATCCTGATGAGAAGACAATGCATAAAAACAGTTTTGGCACTGGCCTCCATCCATACCTGAAAGGTTGGCCTACTGAGATGGCCGGCCTGATGGAGCTGCTGAGGTTGTGGACTATGACTTTTCCTGTCTTGCTGACGGACACTCCTTTAGCCGATGAACAATTTGTCCACAACCAAAACAGCCCTCTCGATCTTGAAGAGACTCTCCTGGGTGGTTCCTGCCACACTTGGGTCAAGCTAGATACCTGTTGCTGGCACTGTAGCTCAGGGACTGAGAACCATACACTCCACCCCTCCGATCCTAGCGGGACCGAAAGGTAGGGGCACTAGCTGAGCTGGGTGTTAGAGCTCTCTGCTACTACTGTTGTTGCTGTGGGCGGCTACTACCGTCAGACCTCTGGTGGCCATAATATGATTGGACGGTCCTTGCCTACTTGTTCTTCCGCTCCATGTCCCTCAGTTTTTCTACTTCAATCTTCTGGGCATAGACAATAAGGCTGGAGAGGTCAATATCCTTAATTAGCATCGATGTCTTGCACTCTTTGAGAACTAGGTTCGATACCCTATTAACAAACTTCAGCATGCGAGCCCTTGGCTCGGCCACCATCTCTGGAGCATATTTGGACAACCTGGTGAACTCCTGAGCATATTCTTCTACTGTCTGGTTTCCCTGTCTCAGATTCATGAACTATGCTACTTTTGCCTCCCTAAGCTCCCAAGGGAAGAATCTGTCAAGGAAGGCTGTAGTGAACTCCTCCCATTCCACCGGTCCTGCTTTCACTGGCCTCCCCTCCTTCCACTATTTGTACTAGATCTAGGCTACCCTTTTCAGCTGGTAGGCACCCAAGTTGGCACTTTCTGAGGGACTGACACCCATAATTCGGGTGATCTTTTTAATCTCATCCATGAATCCTCATGGGTCCTCTCCCACCTTAGATCCGTGAAAATTCGGAGGGTTCATCTAAGTGATATCCTGCACTCGGGCTGCTACTGTGGACCCATTATTGTTGATTGGAACCATCTGTTGGTTCACCTGGTTGCTAACAGTTTGAGCAAGCAGCTGAATGGCTGTCCTAAACTCTGCGGCAGACACTGAGTCGTCTTGAGGGGTTGCGTGGGCTGGTCGGGAAGGTCGGTGAGTGTTACCAGCCCTTCTTCCATTACCACGTCACGGAGGCATAATTCACTAAAATGAAACAGGGCACGAGTTAGGAGAATGATTCTGGAATTGAATTTCAATGCATGAAAACAAGTATGAATAAAAGGGAGTTTTCCTAATAACATCTCGTAGCATCCCCATCATAAGTCTGGCATGTTTCACACCCATGAAAAGCACTCTACTCGATGAGGCTTTCAGACATCCGAGGATACTCTAACCTAGTGCTCTGATACCAAGTTTGTCACGACCCGAGTCAACACCCTGGATAGGACACGGTACTTGGAGTAACAAGTAACCCCAAGTCAACCCTTGATTTATCATACACTAGCATTCTGAGTAAGCATAAATAGAGGAAGCTTAAAATACTACTATACAACATTTATGACAAAATAAAGTTGAATTGTAAAGTTTACAATCAATTGAAAATCTGATAAAAATCTAAAAATCATGTCTATGTCTGAAAGGCACTACAATTGATGAGTTTCTGGGACAAGCCCCCAACTAACTCCAAGTCTAAATAGGAAAAGAAAAATGTAGCATAATGAAATAATCATCTTCCTCGAAAGATGAGGATTCACAAACTAGAACAGCTAAAGTCTTTCAAAGGTGATCGGCTAGCGAGGCTGAGACTGAGGTCCTGTAGCTGCATCATAAAATTATACAGCATAAAATTATGCATCAGTATTTTGAATATACTGAGTAAGTGAGAGAAACCATACACAAGAAACGAAATAACTGAACTGAAAAGACATGCAATGACCAACTGAAGCTACTGAGCTAAATAACTAAAATAACTAAACGGTCTAAAAGACCCTGTCTGATGGCCAAGAACATGTTCTAAATCTGAAGTGTTAATCTTAACTGATCTTAAACTGGACTGAGTTGACTAGTGGAAGAGTTTATAACCGACATATAACCACGTGAGCTAGACGTGGAGTCCGATGTATACACCCCATCGGTAGGACCCAATATACCTTGTCAGGGTATAAAGGCATCAACGGGGTGATCACAAGAGTCTATGGCCATGAGGCCAATAAAACTGTAACCTACTGTGGCGACGTAGTTCTGGGTGCACGAGAACCCCGATCCGCTCGGTGCTAAGTCCTACTCCCACTTGATAATCCTAAATTGAGTACTAAGCTGATATCTCAAAACTAGGGCCCAAGACTAGTCAAGAATACCTACCTGAAAGCACCCTGAGAGTCTTATCAGACCATATTCTGGAACTAGGTTCTAAGACTGGTCAGAGCTGTTTATCTAGAAACGTCTTAACCGTCTAAAGAACAAGCTGTAATCTATAACTGGGGTCCTAAGGCTGGTCAGAGTTGCTTATCTAAAAGTGTCATGACTGCCTAGTGAACCACTAAAACTGAGTTCTAAATCTGATTCTGATAACTGGGAGGTACTACTGACACCTCAGGAATTTTTGTAGTCAAATTGATCAGCTGACATTTCTAGCTGACACTGAGTATTCTAACATTTTGACTGAAACTAAGCTAACATGCATCTGACTGAGAATTCAACAAATACAAATAATATGGGAATCCACAACACTGATAGAATCAGAAAAATTTCAAGGTTTAATCACTATAGCAAGATTCTAGTCTTTTCTACTCTCAAGGACTAGGGATAAATTCACTGTACAGGGATAAGCATCAATACAGTCACAAACTGGTGGGAAAATATCTATAATTATTATAAAACAATATTCCACATGAATTAAATGAAGCATGACTAAGAATTTCTTAACAATCGATAATCTGCAGGGCTAGAACTGATAAAGAAAATAGGGAGAATTTTGGGGACAAAAAGGAAGAACTATTCCCTTATTGAATTCCCACATATCTGATGAAGAAACCCAAAGAATTTCCTTGAGGAACCTAGGAGAAATGGATTGCTCTAGTTCTTACTTTGAAATGCTCTGAGGGAAATCTTACATTGTTTTCTGAAAGTCTGGATGGGAGAAAAATGAGGAAGGAAACAGTTTCACCCCTCTAATAGAATGAAAATATGCTTGAAATGACGTAGTTTAGAGTATAGGAGGGTAGGAAATTACTGGAAGACCCTTGAAAAATTGTTATACCTTGGGAACCCAAGGATTAGACCCGGGAGTCAAAATAGAGAAAAACTGGAAATATGCACCAGGTCAAAGAACGACCCGTGAGGTGGGTCGTGAGGGGTGACCACGAGTCACTCCATGACTCGTGGTCAAGCAGGGCATGACTAAGTTTTGGGGTTAGACCACGGGCATGACCATGAGTCATGGTCAGGCCACACGGCTCATTAGGTCTCCCGTGGCCTTGGTGGACCAATTGGCAAAATGGGAAAGGGCAGTGAAGACCACGGGTGGTGACCACGAGTCGTGGTCAGCCAACATGATTCATGGGGTCCCTTGGGGAGTTTGGGGCAGTAAGCATGATGGGTCCTAGCCACGAGTCATGCCCCTTAGCAACGACTTGTGAGGTCCCTCGTTTGGGGGCCCTGGCAGTGTTTTTCCTGCATTTTAATAAGGGTGTTTTCATAATTTTTAAGTTTCTAAGTCCTAAACTATGTTATTTTAATCTTTAAATGGGGTATTTTAAGGGGGTATTAGCTCATGTTAGGCCTAATTCATGCATGCAAGAGTTTAGGGAGGAGGGTAGAAGGTGATTCAAGATGTTCTTCCCCAATTCCTCACAATTCCACCTTGGGCTTTTAAGGGAGATTAAGAATAAATGTTTTTAGGTATTTAAGGTCTTCAATGGGTGGATTCTTCCACACCCATGTTCCTACTCAATGATTTCACTTAAAATTTATTTAAAAGCTCATGGGGTTTTATATTCGATTTGTATAAATTTAATGATTTAATTATGGATTTTGTGATTTTGAAATATTATCATAATCTATGGATTTTGATCATATTTTGAGTTTTAAATTGATTATAATATTATTGATTTTATTTCTAAGCAATTAATCTCAATTATGCATGCCCCGTGATGAATCTATTTATGATCTATTATCCTATCGATGTTCTTTACAAGCCCATCATGAATTATGTTTTGAATTATGAATTCATTATGTTACCCATTATGACTTTACTAAATTCAAGCTACATGCATGATCTACCAGTATGTATGAATCTTATTAATCATGAATTATGTTTTTGGCCGACTCACTGGCCTCATGGCCTGGCTAGTTCACATATGTTCAAGCATGTTTACAATTATCATGATTTAAATAGCCATAAACTCATGATTATATTATTATGAGCATTATATACATTTTGGGAGTAGTATCGAACACCTAGTAGGTTCGGGGCTCAAGTGAAGCCCCGGATCTCATGAACTACGTGCCACCATAGGTATGTTGGTACCCCTTTCATGTTTGTCCCTGGCCCAAATGGCCCTTTTCATGGTTATATCACACTTTCATGGTTCGTACCCTTGGTAAGATACAAACACCCTTCCGACTAGGGTTATAAGTCAGGCTTCATGTGTGCCATGTGAGGTATGTCGGTTAAGAGAATCTCTCACTATTCCTCATGATTATGAATGTTATGATTATGTTGTTAAGGAAATCACTTCTATTATGACTATGATTATGTTATGTCACGAATGCTTTGAAAATCCTAAGCCATATGATATGTTATTATGATTTATGATACAAGCATTACGTCCTACTGTTACGATCATTTATGAATTTCATATATGTTTTAAATTTCCATTTTACTTACTTTGCGTACTCAGTACATTCCATGTACTGACTGCATAGTCTCTATGTTGTATCATTTCATGATACAAGTCCCAGTTCTCAGGCTCATCCTCACTCGTAGTTAGTTCAGCCTTGCTCTCAGTGTACTTGGTGAGTCCTCATGTTTCGAGGGCTACATGCTCAAAATATATGTTATTTCTTTCAGTTTTTGGATATTGGATTAGTTAGGGAGTTGTCCCATCAATCCGCCTTTCATGTTTAAAGGCTTATCATACTACAAGTTGTATTCGTCGTATTGTATAAGTCTAGTATTGATTTTCCCTTATGCTATGTTGTGACTACATTCTTTATGTTGAGTCTTCCGCTCAGGTTATTGAATTAGATGTATGCTCATGCCATCGGTCAATTTGGGGTCTCTCGGGGCAACTTGTCCCATGTCTACGATCCGGGTGTACGTTTGGGTCGTGACAAACTTGGTATCAAAGTCATATGTTTATGTGTCCTAGGGAGTCTGAAAGTCGTGTTGAGTCTTTTTCATGGGTGTGAAGCGAGCCACACTTATGACGAAGATGCTACTAGACATTTAGGAAATGCTCCCTTCTTTCATGAACTATGTCGTGCGATGAACATCCTTTTACTCCTCTAATTCATGTTATTCGCATTTGCAGAATCATGCCTCCATGTCAAGTAAACTCCAAGAGAAACGAAAATGGTATTAATCAAGAGGGTGCCCAGGATAGTGAGCATCAGCCAGCTCCACCCGTTCATGAGGAGCACGTACTAGAGCCAGCCGCCCATGCTGAGTTTAGGGCGGTGATTCAGATGTTGGCACAGGCCATGACTGCCTAGGTCCAGAATCAGACGGTGGCATATTTTCCTCAGAATGGGAATGCAACGGCAGCTAGGGTGAGAGATTTCTTGAGGATGAGCCCTCTGGAGTTCACAGGATCAAATGTGGACGAGGATCCACACGATTCCATAGAGGAGATTCTAAAAATCACCCAAGTCATAGGGGTGAAGAATGGGGAATGCGTTGATTTAACCTCCTACCAGCTAAAGGGTGTAGCACATATATGGTTTAAGCAATGGAGAGATGTCAGGGCGGCGAGTGCAGGCCCGATAGGATGGGATGAGTTTCACACTATGTTTATGGATCGTTTCTTCCCTCGGGAGATGAGGGAGCTCAAGGCGGCCGAGTTTGTCAATCTGAAGCAAGGTAGCATGTATATGCATTGAAGTTCACCCATTTATCTAAATATGCTTCGGAGTTGGTGGCGGATCAGCAGGCTCGGGTGAGCCGCTTTGTGCATGGGGTAGCAGATTACTTGGAACAAGATTGTCGGATCGCCATGCTTCACCGGGACATTGATTTTCCCCATATTGTATTGCATGCGCAGCAGATGGAGTCGGTCTACAAGAGGCAGAAAGAGGCAAAGAGGGCCAGGACCGACAGCTTTCGGGTTTCTCAAGACAGGTCAGGAGGTGGACCACGTCCACACACTCAGCACAGGTCTATTGTTCCATCTCCATCATCGGCCAACACACCATCCAGGTTCAGGGGAGATCAGAGGAGCAGGGCTACAGGCTTGAGGGATCATGGTAGCATACAGGTGGAGCACACTTTCCCAGCTTGTGTGAGATGCAGTGAAAATCATCTAGGGAGGTTCTTGGTCGGTGCAGATGCTTGCTTTGAGTGTGTCAAACCCAGACACAGGATTAGAGATTTCCTCACAACCAGTTCTACCACTCTAGCAGCACAACCCCCACAGCGGGGTGCTTCCATGAGTTCAGCAGGCGGTCAGCGCCAAAATAGGATTTATGCCCTAATGCCTCGCCAGGAGAAGGAGGCTTCGCCAGATGTGATCACGGGTATGTTGCAAGTATTCCATATTGATGCTTATGCTTTGTTAGATCCAGGAGCTACATTGTCTTTTGTGGCGCCTTACATTTCTAGTAGTTTTGGAGTTCGTCCTGAAATTTTGTCAGAACTGTTCTCTGTATCTACTCCAGTCAGTGAATCAGTGGTAGCTAGGCGGGTGTATAGGGGTTTCCCTATTACGGTGTTGCATAAGGTCACCTCCGCGGACCTAATAGAGTTGTCCATGACGGACTTTGATATCATCTTGGGTATGGATCGGTTGTTTGCATGCTATGCTTCGATTAACTATAGGACCCATGCAGTAGAATTCCGATTTCCAGGTGAGTCAGTTTTGGAATGGAAGGGTGATTCTGTTGTACCAATAGGTCAGTTTATTTCATACCTTAAGGCAAGGAAAATGATCTCTAAGGGTTGCATGTACCACCTAGTTAGGGTTAAGGATGTGGAGTCCGAGACCCCGACTATTCAGTCAGTTCCTGTAGTGTGCGAGTATCCGGAGGTTTTCCCTGATGATTTTCTAGGTGTTCCTCCAGAAAGGGAAATTGATTTCGGAATTGATCTATTTCCCGATACACAGCCTATATCTATTCCTCCTTATAGGATGGCTCCACCCGAGCTAAAGGAGTTAAAAGAACAGTTGAAGGACTTGTTGGATAAAGGTTTCATTAGACCGAGCAAGTCTCCATGGGGTGCACAGGTTCTCTTTGTTTGAAAGAAGGATGGGTCCCATAGAATGTGTATTGACTATCGGCAGCTGAATAAGGTCACTGTGAAAAACAGGTACCCCTTTCCTAGTATTGACGATTTATTTGACTAGCTCCATGGTGCCGGGTGTTTCTCAAAGATAGATCTTAGGTCTGGATACCATCAGCTCAGAGTTCGGGAGTGTGATATCTCGAAGACAGCCTTCAGAACTCGGTATGGCCATTATGAGTTTGTAGTTATGTCATTTGGACTAACCAATGCCCCTGCAACTTTTATGGACCTGATGAATAGGGTGTTCAAGAAGTATCTACACATGTTCGTAATTGTGTTAATCGATGATATCCTTATATACTCCCGGAGCAAAGAGGAGCATGCTACTCACCTACGTATAGTGCTTCAAGTCCTCAAGGATTGTCAGTTATATGGAAAGTTCAGGAAATGTGAGTTTTGGTTGGACTCGGTGGTATTTCTAGGCCATGTGGTTTAAAGTGAGGGCATTAAGTTAGATTCCCAGAAAATTGAAGCGGTGAAGAATTGGCCCAGACTGGTGAATCCTTCAGAAATTTGGAGTTTCTTGGGCCTGGCAGGTTCCTACCGAAGATTTGTTGAGGGTTTCTCGTCTATTGCGACACCTTTGACCAATTTGACTCAGAAGAAGGTAAAGTTTCAATGGTCAAAGGCTTGTGAGGGAAGCTTCCAGGAATTGAAGACCCGACTCACTTCAGCACCGGTGTTGACCTTACCCGAGGGTACGGATGGCTTTGTTGTATATTGCGATGATTCGAGAGTCAGACTGGGATGTGTGTTGATGCAGAATGGGAAAGTATTAGCATATGCCTCTCGACAACTGAAAGTTCATGAAAAGAATTACCCGACCCATGATCTTGAGTTGGCCGCAGTGGTGTTTGCATTGAAGATATGGCGGCATTACTTGTATGGGGTTCAAGTGGATGTATTCACGAATCACAAGAGCTTGCAATATGTGTTCACGTAGAAGGATCTCAATCTTCGGCAAATGAGGTGGTTGGAGTTATTAAAAGACTACGGTATGAGTGTTCTTTACCACCCGAGCAAGTCTAATGTGGTGGCGGATGCACTTAGTAGGCTCTCTATAGATAGTGTGTCCCACGTGGAGGAGGGAAAGAAAGAGTTGGTGAAGGATGTCCACCGACTTGTAAGATTGGGAGTTAGATTGGTCAACTCGACCGATAGCGGTGTCGTTATGCAGAATGGGTCAGAATCGTCCTTGGTGGTTGATGTCAAATCTAAGAAATATGAAGATCCGGTGTTAAGGAAGCTGAAGGAAGCAGTGCGGAGTCAAAAGGTGGAGGTTTTCTCCTAAGGGGGAGATGGGGTGCTATGATACCAGGGTCAACTATGTGTTTCGGACATTGATAATTTGAGGGTTCGGATATTGCATGAACCACATGGTACCAGATATTCTATCCATTTGGGATCCACGAAGATGTATCGGGACTTGAAAGAAATCTATTGGTGGGATGGTATGAAGAAAGATATTGCAGGGTTCATAGCCAAATGTCCGAACTGCAGCAAGTGAAAGTCGAGCATCAAAGGCCGGGAGGCGTACTTCAGGATATTAGTATCCCCACTTGGAACTAGGAAGAGATTAATATGGATTTCATTACAGGCCTACCTCATACTCAACGGCATTATGATTCCATTTGGGTGGTGGTAGACAGGTTAACTAAGGCTACCCATTTTCTACCGGTCAACACCACGGATTCAGTAGATGACTATGCCAAAATGTATATTTGGGAGTTGGTTCGACTTCATGGAGTTCCCTTGTCTATTATTTCATACTGAGGTACTCAGTTTACCTCCCAATTCTGGCGATCTTTTCAAAAATGACTTGGGACTCAAGTCAAGCTCATCACGACCTTTCATCCGCAAACGGATGGCCAGGCGGGACGAACAATCCAGAGGACATGTTGAGGGCATGTGTTATGGATTTTAAAGTAGTTGGGATGATCATTTGCCCTTGATCGAGTTTTCTTATAATAACAGTTATCACTCTAGTATCCAAATGGCATCGTTCGAGGCACTTTATGGCAGAGGTGTAGATCTGCCATCGGATGGTTTGAGGTGGGTGAGGCAGCTATGATAGGGCCAGGTTCGGTTCACGAGGCGATGGTGAAGGTTCAGTTGATAAGGGATCGGTTGAAAACTTCTTAGAGTCATCAGAAATCATATGCCGATGTGAGGAGAAGAGACTTGGAGTTTGATATGGACGACTGGGTATTTCTAAGACTCTCTCCCATGAAGGGAGTCATGCGGTTTAGGAAAAAGGGGAAACTCAGTCCCCTCTATGTCGGCCCCTACCGGATTGTGAGGAGAGTTGGTAAGGTGGTGTATGAGTTTGACTTTCCCTCGAAGTTATCTTCAGTTCATCCTGTGTTTCATGTGTCACTTTTGAGAAAGTGCTTGGGCGATCCAGCTTTAGTAGTCCCAATGGACAGCTTTGGTGTAAAGGATAGCCTCGGCTATGAAGAAACTCCGGTGGAAATCTTGGCTCGTCAGGTTCGTAGGCTGAGGAACAAAGAAGTAGCTTTAGTTAAAGTATTATGGAGAAATCAACATGTTGAAGGAGCTACATGGGAAGCCGAAGCGGATATGATGGCTAGATACCTACACTTTTTCTCTACCGGCTCAGTTTTCGCTTGAGGTATTAGTTTTTTCCCTAAGCCTCTAATATTTTTTCATGTTTCGTTCATGCGTACAAGTTTTTTTTATGATGCGGTAAATGTATGTGATGTCTGAATTCAGTTCAGTTATATAGTTCTTTTCGTAGGTAGTCGATCCATTAGTTTTCAGCTTAAATGATCAGTAATTAAATATGATGGTTGCTTGTTTCTGAGTTTTCTTCATGTTCCTAACATTCAAGGATGAATGTTCCCAAGGGGGAGATATTGTTATATCTCGGGAACCCAAGGATCAGACTCGGGAGTTAGAACGGAGAAAAACTGGAAATTCGCATCAGGTCAAAGAACGACCTGTGAGATGGGTCGTGAGGGGTAACCACGAGTCGTGGAGTGACTCGTGGTCAATCAGGGCACGACTAAGTTTTGGGGTGAGACCAAGGGCATGACCACTAGTCATGGTCAGGCCACACGAGACGTTAGGTCTCCCTTGGCCTAGGTGGACTAGTTGGCAAAATAGGAAAGGGTAGTGAAGACCACGGGTGGTGACCACGAGTCGTGGTCATCCACCATAATTCATGGGGTCCCCTAGGGAGTTTGGGGCAGTAAGCATGACGGGTCCTAGCCACGACTCGTGCCCCTTGGCAATGACTCGTGAGGTCCCTCATTGGGGGGCCCTGGCAGTGTTTTTCCTGCATTTTAATTAGGGTGTTTTTGTAATTCCTAAGTTTCTAAGGTCTAAACTACGTCGTTTTAAGCTCTAAATGGGGTATTTTAAGGGGGGATTAGCTCATGTTAGGCCTCATTCATGCATGCAAGAGTTTAGGGAGGAGGATAGAAGGTGATTCAAGGTGTTCTTCCCCAATTCCACCTTGGGCTTTCAAGGGAGATTAAGAATTAGTGTTTTCAGGTATGTAAGGTTTTCAATGGGTGGATTCTTCCAAACCCATGTTCCTACACAATGATTTCGCTCAAAATTTATTTAAAAACTCATGGGGTTTTATATTCAATTTGTATAAAATCTAATGATTTAATTATGGGTTTTCTGATTTTGAAATATTATCATAATCTATAGATTTTGATCATCTTTTGAGTTTTAAATTGATTATAATATTATTGATTTGATTTCTAAGCAATTAAGCTCAATTATGCATGCCCCATGATGATTCTATTTATGATCTATTATCCCATTGATGTTCTTTACAAGCCCATCATGAATTATGTTTTAAATTATGAATTCATTATGTTACCTATTATGATTTTATGAAATTCAAGCTATATGCATGATCTACGAGTATGTATGAATCTTATTAATCATGAATTATGTTTTAGTGACTCCCGGGCCTCATGTCATGGCTAACTCCGTATGTTCAAGCATGTTTACGTTATGCGTTTAACTATCCATACACTCATGCATGTATTATTATGAGCACTATATACATTTTGGGAATATCGAACACCGAAGTAGGTTTGGGGCTCAAGTCAAGCCCCGGATCTCATGAACAACGTGCCACTGTAGTAGGTATGTTGGGACCCCTATCATGTTTGTCCATGGCCCAAATGACCCTTTCATGGTGATATCACACTCATGGTTCCTACCCTTGGCAAGATACAAACACCCTTCCGACTAGGGTTATAAGTTGGGCTTCATGTGTGCTCATGTGAGGTATGTCGGTTAACATAATCTCCCACTAATTCCTCATGATTTGGCATGTTATGATTATGTATGTTGTCTCAAGTCATATTAAGGAAATCGCTTCTATTATGATTATGTTATGTCACGAATGTTTTGAAAACCACGAGCCTTATGATATGTTATTATGATTTATGATACAAGCATGACATCCTACTCTTACATTCATTTATGAATTTCATATATGTTTTAAATGTTCGTTTTACTTACTTTGCATACTCGGTACATTCGATGTACGCGCTCTACATGTTGTATCGTTTCATAATCTGAGTCCCAATTCTCGAGCTCATCCTCACCATTAGCTAGTTCGGCCTTGCTCTTAGTGGCCACAGTGAGTCCTCATGATCCGAGGGCTGCATGTTCAAACTCTATGTTATTTCTTCCAGTTTCTAGATATTGGATTAGTTGGGGTTTGTCCCATCAATCTGCCTTCCATGTTTAAAGGCTTATCGAGACTACAAGTTGTATTCGTTGTATTGTAAGTTTGATAACGTGATTTTCCCTTATGCTATGCTGACTACGTTCTTTATATTTGAGTCTTCCGCTCGGAGTGATTGAGATTAGATGTATTCTCATTCCATGGGTCGACTAGAAGTCTCTCGGGGCTCCTTGTTTCCGTGTCTACTATCGGGTGTACGTTTGGATCGTGACAAAAACTCATGAGGGGAAAAGCGCGTCGGCGGTCCCCATGGGGGGACCTAACAAGTCGTTAAATGTGACCACGACTCGTGGTCACGATCGTCAAGTGCACTGCCTGATTCCCTTCATTGGTCACCATTAGGGACTTAACGAGTCGTGGTTGGTGACCACGATTTCTGGTCACCTCTCGTGGACTCCACTCGCCACACTTCACAGGTCCCACGGGTGACACCACGACTCGTGGTGTCCCAAACGAAGTCATGGGGAGGACCCGTTGGGTACATTACCTGACCTTCTCTAGCTCTTAATCAAATCCTAACCACGGGGCACCTCGTCGTGATGTTACCCCGACTCGTGGTCACACCCGTGGTCACCCTTTTTCCAAAATTTTCAACTAAGTCTAGAGTCCCCCACGAGTCACTTAACAACTCTTGGTCACCTCCCACGAGTGCAGACGACTGCGTTACGCTGACCTGGTGCGAGATTTTCCGGTTCACGAGTCACACACAGGGCGTGCTCATGCCCTTCATGTACAAATCCATGATTTTTGCTTCTCGAGTACTAGATTGTGAAATTCTAGTGTTTAACCCAATTCAATGCAATTATTCAGGATATCTCTATGGGTTCGCCCTCTCATGTTTCAGTTAACGATTTATGGATACTAGGGCGAATTCACTCTTAATTTGTTTACTAGTTCATGATTTTAAATTTATGAAGATTATGCCCTATTATGCATGATTTATGAATTTTAAGTTTATGAACCCATGATTTCAAGTATGATGAGTTATCAAGTATGCAATATTTATGAATTCTTAAACTTATGATTCTATGATTTTGTAGGATGAAGCTTATTTTAAGTATGAACGATTTCATGATTTGGGAAATCCCATGTAAAGTTAAGTATATTTTATCATGATTTAGCCAAGGCTTATAAGTTAGTTTAAAAAAGATGTTTGGAATCAGAATCACCATATTGAGATTTAAGATATGTTTTGGATTATAATTATAGTTATATACATGTTTTGGGAGTAGTGTCTATCACCGAGTAGGCCAGGAATTTCGAGGACCTCGATCTCACAACTACGCACCACTGTAGGTATATATTCTTATTTGGGACCTCTCAAGGGGGGTAGCTACCACATAGCGGGCACACTAGTGATACCACACCTCCATCATTCTTTGTGATCTCGGGCAAAATAGCATGCCCAGTGATGATTACATAACTTAGTTTTCTCTTGTTTATCAACTTAATTATATGTATTCTCATGTAATTTTATGTATACGTGAATATATACACTAACCAACATGATTAGTTCTTGTTTTTGTAGGTTTAAAATGAGTTTGAGGGACTAATCCATGAGTTGGTGAAGTGGAGGCATGGAATGGGAATTAAAACGCGGAATGTCGGCAAGGAGGATGCGCGAAACAGCCCACTAGCGTGTTGGAAGCGTGCCACGGCAGGCAGGCTGCGCGACCAAGGCCGTGACACGCCACCTAGCGCATTGGCTTGCCTGGCGGCGTGACATGCTGTCAACGCGGCAGGGGTTGCCTGGCGACGGTTGTGTGAGTTTCCGGTGGCCAGTTCGCATTACCTCCGTGTCACGAGCAGTGCTCCACGATACACTCCGTGACACCGGAGCCATTCCACGACAGGCATAATTTTGTACAATTCTCATTTTACTATAAATAGGTCATAGCTCCTTAAAACATTTAGTCACGATTTATTTTGAAAAATTGCCAAGGAGTGAGGGAGAAGTGGGAGAACTCACCTAGGGTTCATCAATTTCATCTTCTCTTCTACCAATTCTTGTAAGTAAGTTACTTTGGTATGTTTTCTTGTAATTATATGAACATGAGTGGCTAGAACCCTCCCTCTAGGGTTGAAGCCACAAGATATGATTGTGATTTTACGATTTTGTTTTGGTTTTAAGTTATTGATTGTTGTTTTGTCTTGCATTCCTAATTATTGGTTGTTTTTATGATTGATCACCATGAAAACAAGTGGGTTAAGCCTAGGTACATGCTTGATAAAGATGACCTAGGCAAGAACGAAAGAATGTAGGAGCACGATTGTATCTCCACGATATGATTTATGTTAGGATAGAAATATACCTAATACCTTGCTTGGTTAATAAAACAAGATGAGCTAGACACCAACCTTCCAGAATTATTACATCACCACTCGTAGAAAGTAGTTGTGAAGCTAAGTTGGGTAAAATGATTAGAAGTCACGAGAGTCCCTAATCATATCCCGTAAACCACATCCACGTGATTGAATTGCCCACGAACTAGAAATAACATCCTCGCTCAACAATGTAGTAGCGAGGCTAGTTTGTCTTGTTTAGAGGTTCGGAAGACCATGAACATGCAATTTTAATTATGTGAGACGACAATTGATAGTTTCATGTAAACCATTGCAAATGGTAGTATCGCATGATTATCAGGCTTTAATTCTAGTTGCTCCTTGAATTAATTCAGAGTATTTCGTTGACCGCCCCTAGACTTGATGCTCTATCTGCTTCTATAATCAACACTTTGCGGCATTTAATATCACACTTGAACTTGATAGTTAGGCTGAATTAGTCGAGTCCTGTGGGTTCGACATACGACTCTTAAAAAAGGGCACTATATTACTTGCACGACCCGTACACTTGCCGGGCACACCAGTTTTGGCGTCGTTGTCGGGGACTCAGCGAAGTTTAGTTGTTTATGCATTTTTGTGTGATTTTTATTTCCTTAAGTGTTGAAAAAAAATTCTTTATTAGTTTTAGATTTATTTTAAATTTTATTTTTAATCGAATACCCTTCTTAGCATGACATCATGGAATATAAATGGGTTAAATGGTGGATACTCATATTTTGATAAGTCTTATTCACAGTGCAAAGGACACATTTGTGAAACAACGTAACACATGCAATATGTGGTGATCAAGATGGCCATTGGGATGGCTGTCCGAATGCATACTCCCCTCCCTAGCCCTGCTATGATCCTTCTGTTGCTTTTACTGAATATAGGCATGATGAAAATGAGGACTTGGGATGCCAGCTCGAATAGAAGGGCATGCTAAACGAGATCCTTGAGCAAATAGAAGCAACGAGAAGGAGGCAATGGAAACAGTGAGAATTCAGCAAGAGGAAAATGGAGAGGCCTTGTAAATGATAAGCAACATGTTCATGGAGATGAGGGCTGAAGCTGAAGCTTGCTCTAAAGTGCAAGTAGCGGTTTTATGCAATACTCAAGAGGACTACAAGGAAGATGAGAGTGAGTTCTTGAAATAAGCTTAACTGTTGGAAGCTCCCGATAGTCTCCATGATTGTCTCACATGTATAGCCAATCCATTCTTGAAGAAGAGATAAAGTACCTGCCATTTGACATTCATGAGGAGTTAGATGTTAATGTGGAGAAGGTATATACAAGTAAGAAAGTCAAGCAAAATGCGGTTTGAGTTGAGGAGTGTATTGTACCCCACTCGAATCATTTTCGACATTGAGTTTGGTTGACAGCCTAGAAATAAGAGTCTTCAAACTTTTGGAGAAAGATATAGAGGGAACAAGCCCCATATTCTGAAATTTGCTGATTTTAAAAAGAAAGAATGACTTCACTTACTTAAGGGCCAATAAAGACCAAAGGCGACATCTACTGCTTGGTCCTTTCATTTTTCACCACCACCAGGGGAGCATAAGAAAATTAGAGAAGAAATTAGGGGTGAGATCATATCCTCAAGGTGGAGGAGAAAGTGGTGAAATTTGATACGTCGTGCCGCAGCGTAAAACTGAGACATTGCTTGGGAGAGCAACCCAAGGGTACCAAAGGTACCATTTTAATTTCTTGCATTTGTGTTGATTTATTTTAGTTTCTTCTTGTGTTGTTTTGGTGGTAAGTTAGCACAGATTGAGGGAAATCTGAGTACCCGTGGAGGAGGAAGCTAGCAAGCATGGAAGAGAGAAAAAGTGTGGTCGAACACCCCACTTGTGCAAAGTTGAAGAAAGCATGCTGTGGCTAGGCCTAAAGGCCTCGGGAAAGTATTTCTCACCCTCTTTAAATGTTAATTTGATGCTGAGGACATAACATGATTCAAGTGTGGGAGTGAGAAAATTTGAGGAAATTTCAAAATTGTTGATCTTAACGATTTTTGGTGAATGTAATGCTTGTGAGAAATATTTGAAAAATTTTTGTGAGTCAAGCATGACTTCATCACCGATGTTTTTCTTTAAAGGTTCTTTTTCGACGGGGGTCTTTGAATCAAAGAATTAAAAAAATTCTTTGTCTGTATATAATGTTTTTAGTCAAAGTTAGGGACTGTTTCCGATGTGGATGGATGACAACCGTCTTGAGGAAAATTAGTCAATAGGTTTTGGTTATTGAACCCGTAGCTAATTGATGGATTGATGTTCTTGTTATGTGTTATACATGATTGTAAGATACAAGTGTGGTTAGTGTTGAAGCATGTAAGAAGTGTATAACTTTGTGTGAGACACTTAGGCTCTTGAATTTGACTCAATGTGATTGAAGCTTAATTTTGAATTCTTGTGATTAGTTGAGTTAAGAGTCTGCGGAATGTGACTTGAATTGAGCATGTGCTGTGAGTGTAAGTTTTTCGAATATTCCGTGCTATTGTAGAATGTCTAGAACTTACCTGGGGTGTATATAAAACTAAATGAAGGATGTGAAGTGTAGGAGATGATTTAGGCATTTCTTTGAATGAACCTAAATGTTATCCTCACTTTACCTACCTTGAATATTTAATCCTAGTTAGCCCCATTGAGCCTTAAGCCTATTCTTTGATAGCTACAACATAAGCTTAATCCTTTCTTTCAATTAGCCTTGAATTTGATCCAAAACCTAAGCGCTTAAGTGAAAAATTCAAAAGAGTGAAGGAGTGAGAAGCATGAAAAAGAAGGAAAAGTAGCAGTTGTAAAAGTTGAGCAGAGAAAAGGACAAAGGTGCACTTGTGTGAAAATGCTTGATTCTTGGTAGGGAGTAAGAAAATAAATAAATGGAAAAGTTGCGTAAGTACTCCTTACTAATAAGCTAAGTGTGCTTAAAGAAATGGGAAAAAAGAAAAAATTCAGTATTGAAAAGAATGAGGGTGAAGTGAAGAGATATTCTTAATGAAGGTTGAAGTTATTAAAAGCACTTGGGGAAAATAGTCACTATTACTGGCCAAAATAGTACCTACCCGTCCTTAGCTTACATGCAACCCATTAAGTCCTACTTGATCTTACATTCATACATCCTTAAATTAGTGGAGTAAAACACTAGAGCAGAAACATGGGTCACTACATGATGCATGCGAATTCTTTGAGAGAGCGAGCGTAATTTTATTCATAGACCCATACATGTTGTGATTGAAAAACTTATGAGTAAAGTGGGTAACTCTCTCTTGTTGTGAGGGCACATGTTTAATGAGAGATAAAATTCATGTCATACTTTCTTGATCGGTTGATTTGCATGGGTTGCTAAGATTGAGAGTCGATTCTGGATGTTAGGAAGTCTTAACGGAGTTGTATATCATTTCATTGATTAAATCGTGCATGCTCTATTTTTAACTTGCTATTTTAAATAATCATTATAGCCGTAGCTTGAATTGTCTTGCTAAATTAGTTATTTGTGAGTCTTCATTTACAAGAGATGTAAAATGGTTGTTCGAGGGTGAACAAGGCTTTAAGTGTGGGGTAGGTGATCTCGGAAAAATAGCATGCCCGAGTGATGCTTTATAACTTAGTTTTTGTCTTGTTTGTCGACTTAAATTTACTTGCATTCTCATGTAATTTTATGTAAATGTGAATATATACACTAACCAACATGATTAGTTCTTGTTTTGTAGGTTTAAAATGAATTTGAGGGACTAATCCATGAGTTGGTGAAGTCGAGGCATGGAATCGGAATTAAAACGCAGAACGTCGGACAGGAGGATGCGCGAAACAGCCCACCTGCGCGTTGGCAACGTGCCCACGGTAGGAAGGCTGCACGACAAAGGCCGTGACACGCCACCTAGCGCGTTGCACAAGCGGCGTGACCTGCGCTGACAGGGTTGCCTGGCTGACGGTTGTGTGAGTTTTAGAGTGTGAGTTCGCGTTACCTCCGTGTCACGGAGGCAGTGCTCACGATACACTCCGTGACACAGGGCCATTCACAACAGGCATAATTTTGTACAATTCTCATTTACTATAATTAGGTCCCTTAGCTCCTAAAAACAGTTAGTCACGATTTATTTTTGAAAAAGCGCCAAGGAGTGAGGAGAAGTGGGGGAGAACTCACCTAGGGCTCATCAATTTCGTCTTCTCTTCTACCAATTCTTGTAAGTAGGTTACTTTAATTATGTTTCTTGTAATTATACGAACATGAGTGGCTAGAACCCTCTCTCTAGGGTTGAAGCCACAAGATATGATTATGATTTTTCGATTTTGTTTTGGTTTTAAGTTATTGATTGTTGTTTTGTCTTGCAATCTTGAATTATTGGTTTTTTTAATGATTGATCACCATGAAAACAAGTGGGTTAAGACTAGGTACATGCTTGAGAATGATGACCTAGGCAAGAACAAGAGAATGTAGGGAGCACGATTGTATCTCACGATATGATTAGTGTTAGGATAGAAATATACCTAATACCTTGCTTGGTTGATAAAACAGGATGAGCTAGACACCAACTTAGAATTATTACATCACCGCTCATAAAGTAGTTGTGAAGCTAAGGTTAGTCGAATGATTATGTGCCAAGGGTATGGTAGCACTGGTGCCCTAGTAGGACTGGACTGCTATACGGTGAGCCCTAAGCACATACGGGTGCCTGGCTAGCTCTATCTCAAATTTCACAAACAGCAGGCTATATAATGGCTTTAAATATAGCCTCAGGCCAAGCTGGGCCTATAGCCACTGTATATAATTTCGGCTAACCGAGAGACATGCGCAAGGGAACCTATGTGGGCCGACAAGGCCACCTGTCTTTGTCTATTCATCTATGACTCAACATAAAGAGTACTAGATAACTACGTGACCGTCAAGGTCACCACTACTATCAGTTATGGCCCACCGCGGCCAACATAAACAACAATGCTAAACGACTAAACAAACGCACGGCCTCACACGGCCAGAGCCACAACTAACCACGCGGGGAGATGTATATATACAATCTTCAAGCCTCTATAGTGCGATAAAATGGTCGAGACGGGGCCCCCGACCTACCCATACTGTACAATAAAAGAAAATAGACACCTCACGAATATCAAACTCCGGGATGACGGAGATGACTGCATGAAATTTGTTGGAATCACGGGATCGCCTCTCGTCTATAAGTACTGCGACCAAGTAATCGGCTCACGGCAGACGATTACCACGAGTACCGAGTATGCCAAAAGCAACTAAACACATGAATAATAACAACATAACTAGCAACTCTGAATAGCGAGGAAATAAGCGATCTGTAGGAGACTGATATAAGATGAATCGGGCTTTCTGTGCGTGATAGGGCGGAGCGTACTGTCGACGTGGAGACAGTGTCTAATAGCTCATATATGTATATAAATACATATATATATAGCAAGAACCAATACCAACCGCCCATAAGCCGGATGGTGCCAATCAATCAAACAGTAATATACCCTACCGGGTCAAAACCATTCATAAATAAGTCCTCCCACTCATCTACTAACTACGAGCACCTCTGCCGGCCCCACCGGAGTCTCAGGCTCGAGCTATATTACTCCGATATAAATGCTTGTGTCTGAGCCGAAGGACTCCTGTGCATGCTAATAAGCGTAATATGTTCTGTCCCCAGGCGTAAGGCGCTGCTTGGGAGTAAGCTATGCTTGCTATCTTTGTCCCGGCTGATATGGGGAAAGCTCCATCCATCTTCGTCCTACTGCGGATGGCATGCCACTCCTTGGAGTGACGTATCCCCACCCTCACCCCGGTGGGTCGACACGATTACCAACCGGGGGCGCGAGGACGCTCAAGGGTCCCTCATAACACAAACAAGTGCTCAACAAACAATAATCACATATAGCAAGCATGTTTGATGCGAAAATACTATACGTATTCGATTTCTTATTCGAACTCTTTTACGTGTTTATCTTGATTCTCACTCTTGAACTATACTGTTTCTGAGATGTTATACGGCATGCGCTATCTTGTAGCGAGTTATAATCGGCCCATCGATATACGTATACGGGATATTATCGGCGCTCGATATTGCTTTACTGCTTTCATTACGAATATATATCATAATCTTATAAAACATGCTTGCTAAATTCAAAAAACACGCTTGCTAAACTCATCCTGGACTCAATCCTCGGCTTCTGAATTCTTTCTTCTATACATCTTTCTCCTTGTCTTTGGATTACTAACTTGCCAGAATTAGCTTTACATACCTTAACCTTGGAGTTATCAGGCTAACGGACGAAGCTGGGATCGGTACTCAGCTATTTCTCCCAACTGCATTTACATATATGTCAATTAGAACCAAATACACCAATATTCTGAAAGAAAACGTCACTTTTGATATATTTACTTAAACTTTGGCTTATCGAAAAGGCGGTCAAAAAACTGCTATTTCTCAAAAGTCGAGAAGGGAGAAATACTCAACTTTAAGGCTAGGAGCACATTAACACTAATTTGGAGCAATTCCATACGTAGCCCGGTATACGATGATTTGTCGGCCAAATTTAGCGAAACTAAATCCGTAGGAATGCTCCTGCTGCTAAATACCTCGGTATCGAGGTTAGTGAGATTTGGACCGCGTTTGACGCGTAATCGAACAATAATTGTGTATCCTTCGCCCCTCTATTTTCTCTCGCGATTTTCTGGAGATTTTCTGATTTTTAATGATTTAAACCGAAGTTGGAGGCTTTATATACTTGTGCACGGACGGGGCGCGTGTCACCAGGCCAACGCGGAGAGCTACCTCAGTGACACGTTGCCATCGCGGGGAAGAGGCTGCCGGCTCATAAGTGATGGTTCAGCAGTTTCTTATCCGGTCTTTTTCCGGGCCTTTTTCTAGCATGTGTGGCACTCAAATACTCTTAACCAACATGCGAATAGGCCATTTATGTGTCGGGAATTTTATGGTGTGTAACATTCTCCCCCTTGGGAGACATTCGTCCTCAAATGTAAACTTCTATCTAGAGGACTTCTCCAACTTATAACTTATTTCTAGAAAAATTTAAATGAGTTTCCACATGTATGGACTATCCCAAAAACCTGAAATGCAGAAAAGTCCAATAGATACTCCACACAATACTATAATATTCACATGACAGATTAAAATTGATCTTCTCACTTATATATATATTATAAGGCAACGCATAAGTGACAATACTAACATACCTCTTGGGCGGCTATGCTTGGAATAAGTGAGGATATCTGGTTTCATATCTTCCTCCGCCTCCCAATATAGGTACTCACACAATACTATAGTATTCATGACGGTGTAAAATCGATCTTCTCACTTATATATATATTATAGCTATTTGCATAAGTGACAATATAACATACCTCTTGGGCGCTATGCTTGGAATAAGTGAGGATATCGGACTTTCATGTCTTCCTCACGCCTCCCAAGTCATCTCCTCTCGGTTCTGTTCGCACAGTACTTTGACAGACGCAATATCTTTGGTTCTCAATCTACGAATTTGCACATCTAAGATAGCTCTTGGAACCTCTTCATAGGAACTTGACTCTTGTATTTGGATATCTGGTGAGGCGCTTTGGATGGGTCTTCTATGCATTTTCCTCGGCATAGATACGTGGAAGATCGAGATGACCGGATTCTAGTGCGGAGGCAAGTTCAACTCATTGCCACTTGGCCTATCCTTGACGAATCATTAAGGCCCCGATAAATCTCCGGACTAGGCTTGCCTTTCTTGCCAAAATCTCATCACCCCTTTCATCGGAGATACTTTCATAAATACCCGGTCATTCAATCAAATCCCGGGTCTGCGTCGCACGTCGGCATACGATTTCTGGCGGCTCTGTGCGGTCAGTAGGCATTCTCGGTGCTTTACCTTTTCCTCGACTTTTGAATGATGTATGGTCCAATCAATGCTGACTCTCCCATGAACCCATTGGCCGTGATCTGCATTTCGCCGTATAATGCCTCGAAGGGCGCCATACGGATAGGCGAGTGATAGCTATTATTATAAGAAAACTCAATAAACGGAAAATGCTCGTCCCAGCTACCTCCAAAATCTAGCACAAACGCTTGTAACATATCCTCGATCGTTTTAATTGTACATTCTGCTTGCCTATCTGTCTGAGGGTTGAATGTTGTGCTCAAGTTGTCTGTGTTCCCAGACCTTTATGAAATGACGCCAAAATCTGTAAATTGTGCTCCTGCTGTCGAGAGATAATTGACACGGCTTTTCTGTGTAATCTAACTATTTCTCTGATATATAACTCGGCATAATCTTGGCCCAGTAGCTTTGCGGCAGAAATGGTGATTTTGTCGGCTGTCAACTATTACCCAAATGGAATCATGCCTATGCAGTACGGGGTAATCTGCTACAAAATCCATGTTCTTGCTTCCCGTTCCGAGAGGAACACAGCTATGTCTGAGTTAACCCGCCTGGTTTCTGTTGTTCCACTTTTACAGTTGGCAGTTCGGACACTGGGCTACAAATTGAGCAATTTCTCTTTTCATACACGGCCACAGAGTAGTTCTCCTTGATATCGTGGTACAATTTCGTCGCACCGGGAGGGAGGAAATAGCGGGCGTAATGTACCTCATTCATAATCTCTTGGCGGAGCCTGAAATATCTAGAACATGGGCGACCACTTACATTGCGGCACTTGATCCTCGGTTATCGAAAATACGGCGCTTTACCTTGTTGAACAGGTCAGGATTTTCCTTATTGCCTTTCTTTACCTCCACAACTAATGACTACACGTAGGTTTCACGAATTACCTCTCTATTGTCCTACATTTACATACGAACGGCTAAAGTGGCTAATTGGTGTATTTCTACTGGCTAATTCGGTTGTTCGGATACAAGTACACCAAACTCCTAATAGATTTATGGCTAAGGAGTTTGCTGCTACTGTGGCTCTTCTTGATTGATACGAGAATATTCACATTTAGAGAACTTGACATATAATTGACGGTCATGCGGCTTATTATGCCGGAGAAACCCGATAGGTAATCTAGCAGTATAGCTAGAGCTTTTCAGGCCTTTTGGACGCGTGCTAAGGCTATTTAATCTTTGGGATAACCTGAAAAGTTTGTCTGCACACCATGTGCCTTTATCAGATCGGAAGGATCCTGATAATGACCACGATCTCTATGTCACATTTTACTGTATGAGCGTGCTTGATAGGCTGGGTTGAATGACCCAAATCATGAGTAGTCCAACAATGCTCTAAATGTCCTACTCGGCTACGCCCAGCTCATGCATAAGCTGTGGAGTTATGGACATCTAATGGATTTGTTATTCTACTTAAACAACTGTAAAGCTGGGTTTAGTCGGACTTACTCTCGGGCGATCCAATCTCACGGATCTTCACGGGGAATCTACTAATCTCCTTGTCTTAGTAAACCTTTGTGCTGTGAGTACTACTAATTTCTTATGCCTTGTGCGTATCCTCTTGGATTTATACTACGTGCGAGAAATTCTCGGTCTTATGAGCCATTCCGTAAGGCGGGTGCCTTGCTATGGCTCCATATCGGAATATCTTACGAGAACAGTGAAGTACTAGTCTATCACTTGCGACTACGATGTGGACCCTCTCTTGGGAGTACCCACGGGTTAGTCGGCCAGGCAGTTGGCTGACTTACGGGGTGTTCCACATAATAGCGCTGGAGTTGACTAAGTAGACTCTCGCCTACAAGGAGGCTGGAGGAAAACAATGTACGACCTTAACTATCTTGGAAAATTCTGTAGTATTGCTAACCTTTGAAGTATGCCTGTTCGGTCTCTAATTACCGGATTTACGGCACATGCGATAACGATTGCGATCTTTGAGGATGCTTCCTATTACTACAGACGTCAGCCCGTATCATCTACTACACGATTCAGACTACTAACTCTTGTGAGCTTACGAAGCCTAGATCACGGCAACAAGCATATAAGTCCGTTAATTAATGGCGAGAACCGAGAAAGTTTCTATGGCTTCATCGTGAATCACACTTAACACCGCCCCCTTTTTGGCGAGGCGGCTAACCGGGGATACGTATTGACGGTAACCCCTATGGCTTATTCTCACATCATATCTGATATATGTATATATATATATATATCAACAACTATGTACAATACATTCAGATTTTTGTAGTAATACATAATCTCGACATACTTTACTGACTTTCATACCGCACGTGATATCTTTGCTTCTAGAGTCTAATGATATCTCCTGTCTTCTCGTACCATTTCCTTGGGTTTCCGTCCCATTCGGGAAGCAACAAACACATGCACTTTAGCTATAATCTGCTATTTAGAATTTCGCCACTCTTACAACGTGGGGTCAGCATCCGCACCTTGTGGCCTTACTTGGCACTACATTAAGGGCCCGTGGCCCATTTGTTGGGCCTTATCTCCCGAGCCGCACTAGATTAGAATCTCTGTGTCGACAGTCTCTTAACTACTCCATGACAGACAATGCCGCAACATTCTGAACCACCCAATCTTCTTGTCTCTTAGCTGTCGGTCCAAGGCTTAGTCCTTAATACACGATATTCTCTTAATGGAGGTGATTCTAGTTTTTCTCAAAATGCGGTATTCCTTTGCTTCTTTCCTTATCTTGTTAGGCTGAGCTCACGGGGTTCAATGTACCTGCATCCATTGTTAATAAAGTTGGTCAAGTCTGACTTATACTTCTTCTGGCTTGCTGATCGGACATCGATTCCACATGACCTCACCTTTCGATATCTACGCTTGGAAATCATAACTATTATCTTGGGTATATCTAGTTGTTGCCGTTTTATGGCGGACTTGGCCTTTTTCTGGCTCGAACTTAACTGTGCGGGCATTCATCACCAGCGGGACTTTACATTATTGCTTTGAGTAAGCTTGTAGTCTTACTTGCTCTTTTGACTTATTCTGTGGTCTGCACAACTACGTAATCATAAGGCTCTTCTAAGCTTTCTAACACTTTACGGAATCAGCAATCCTCTTCACTTACTTTTACTTTGGGCAACCTCGCCTCAATTCTTTTGCCCTTTACTGTACTGGAATCAAAACTAAGAGGTAGGAATAGCATTTTCTTCTTGCCTTAAACGGAAACATGGGCTATGCCACATCAGAAAAGATGGAGGTGGGAATTCTGCATTTCCCTCTCTTTCTCACACTTATCTGATAATCTAATATTGTCTATTATCTTAAGCCCGAGATCTTATATATCTAAAATAAATCAACTCGTATGTACGTTATGCTTCTTCCTACTACGAAGTTATAGAAATATCTTTGGGAATGAATGCTAGATAAGGTATCACATTGGGAGGTCGCTAATACCTCCTCCTTCTACTAGCTGTAATTACCTTGTAAGCGGCTAGTGCCCTCTGTTGCTATATCGATCTTCTGCACGGAGCAGAATATCGCTAGTCTGACTTGTATCGTATTCAAAAAGAATATGGTAAGTTTTAGGACTCAACCCTATCTTTGTACCGCTCTATAGCACGACCGAATGAGAAGGAAGAGTAACAATCTATCATGCCCTCATGACCTCCTGCCTATAGTATGGGTGCATAACACATCCATAAAGAGACTCTACTTAGCACGTACCAGACTCCCTAGGACACAACTGCTCACAGTACCAAGTTTGTCACACCATAGAGTATGAGCGGCACATGCAGTGCCCTAGTAGGACCCTGGTGTATACGGTGAGCCTAAGCACATGCGGTATGCGGCTAGCTCTAACTCAAATTTACGGAAACAACGGGCTATATAGCAGTTTGTAAATACAGCCTCCGGCCGGCTTGGGCCTATAGCCACCTGTATAATTTCAGCTAACCGGAGACTATCTTTACAAAGGGAACCTATGCGGGCCGACAAGGCCACCATCTTTGTCTATTCTGTGACTCAACATAAAGAATCTTGAATGAACTCGTGACCGGCAAGGTCACAACTATCTGATTATGTCCCATACGGTCAACATAACAACAATGCTAAACGACTAAACAAAACGCACGGTCTCACCGACGGCCACAACTAACCACGGGGAGATGTATATATACAATCTTCAACCCTCATGATGCGATAAAATGGTTGAGACGGGGGCCCCGACCTACCCATACGCTGCAATAAAAGAAAATGAACTACACCTTTGAATATCAAGCTCAGGATGACGGAGATAATGACTCCTAGGCTGGCTGGAATCACGAGGGATCGCCTCCTCGTCTATGAGTACTGCCCAGCAATGCGGCGCCCCAATGGGCGTTAGTACCACTAGTATCCAGTATGCAAAGCAACTAAACACATATGAATAATAACAATATAACTAGCAACTACGAATAGCGGGGAAATAGCCGAGATACGTAAGGCTGATATAAGATGAATGAGACTTTTCTGTACTGTGATAGGGTAGGAGCTTACCTGTCGTCATGGCAATCTGCTGTCTATTATCTATTATATAACATATAAATACATATATATATATCAAGCAAGAACCAATACCAACCCCCATAAGCCGAATGGTGCCAATCAATCAACAATCTATATACTACACAGGGTCAAAACCGTCAATAGTCTCCACTCATCTACCCAACTCTGAGCACCTCTGCCGGCCCCACAGGTCTCCGGCTCGGAGCTGTAGCCTCCGATATAAGTAAGCGTGTCTAAGCCGGAGGACTCTGTCTTGTAAGCTGTAGCGTATGCGTATACCTTAATTTCCCACTGACGCAAGCTGTGGTAAGCGTACTGCTATCAGCGTCGGCACGATATAGGGAAAAGCTCCATCCGTCTTCGTCCTACTATGGACGGCATGCCCTCCTTGGAGTGACATTATCCCCACCCTCATGGTGGGTGTGTTTATTTTTAGTAGTTGTGTTTTCTTGTGCATGTATATTCTTTATTTATTTCTAAGTATTAATTGGCATTTTGTTCATAACATGCCAGAGTGCTTGACCAACTATCTTCATCTTTATCTCCTTAATTTGCCTTATCGGTATACGGGAAGCACGATTGGGTTGTCATTATGCATTGTAACTAAATCTTTTCATCTTTCCTTAGTCTTTTCGGTGAGAGTTAATCGATCTCTATTTTTGCCATTCCACGGGTCAATCTATTTTGTATTAGCAGATTTTTACCACAGATTTCACATTTACTGCCTTAGCTTGTTTTTTAAGCGTCACCGGAGTTACAGCATCACCTATGGAATTATATGTTTATGATTATTTGGGAGCTAAAGATTACACCTTTTCTTCCTTGGTTTATCTGATCATATTAGTAGTTTTGTTCTTCTTTTCCGGAACAAGTCAACAGAACTTTCATTTTGTATGAATAAATGGATGCATGATTTTCTTTCTTTTCACTTTGGGTTGTCTTGATGCGTCTTGAGTTCATTTACCTTGAATGATTGCATGCATGATAACGCTAAAAAAATTGTTTTATAAGTTCATTTCAATGGACATATTAAGAGGAATTCAGATTTTATAACTCCAAGACAAATATGCCGTATCTAGGAAATATTTGTAGACTTGTGTTATTTTTTAAAAATTATATTTCATCTATTGATACAATTATATTATTATTTCGAGTCATACATCTTGATGTTAAAAAAATTTAGCATTTGGAGGAGGAGCTTAAATGATGAATGATATTAATATTTGAGTGTGTAATGATATATTTCGATTAAAACAAAAATATTGCCTTCACATAATCTAATTTCTAGGATCTAAAAATATTTATGTATATTATTTATTTTAGGGCGCGTCACATGTTTTGATGGGTCCCAGCAAAAATTCCGTGGTGCTCAACCATGCTCTCCTCTCGGAAAGGCTTGTGCGAGGATGGACCTTATTGCATTTCATGATATTTTGCTTAAAACGGGTTATAAAGATGAGGAGGGTGCTGAAAATAAAGTAAGTTCATATGTTATTACTTTTTATACTAATGTAAAGGGTACTTGAAAATAGTAACTAGGGATGTTTATACACTTGAGACTTCTTATTATTGTGTTTGGTGGAAAAATTTATTTCCACGACTTGAGGTGATCTTGTTTAAAAATGAATTTTAGGTGATTTATTTCACTTTTGGCAATAAAAAGAATGTTGTGTAGATGAAGGCATCTAATTATTATTATATTGGTATATCGAGATATTGCGATGTGCTTTTAAGATAGAATTGCTTTTATAAATAGGTTGGAACTTTGGTAGTCCTATTTATGGGGGAGACTCTAGAAAATTTTGAAGAATTTAAAGAGTTAGTAAAATTTTGAGTCTGATCAATTTCACAATATATTAGATTTATAAGTACTAATTTTTAACAAAGATTTCATCCTATGACATCACTCAATTTATTATTTTAGAGCATACAATATGATATTAGAATAGAACATGGAAGATTTCAATACTACGAAGAGTTCTGGATTTCTTTGAGGGTTATGTGTTTAGGAATTTGTTACTGCGCCGTATTTGATAGGAACAACTGTAATGACATTAGATTTGTTTAGTTTAAACACATAATACTATCTTTTAGTTCGTTAATTGCATTAATATTATGAATTAGTACTTTCTTTTGTTTTTATTGCGTTTAATGAAATATATTATATTTTATGAATTATAATAGTGTGTTTTATTAGCACATACAATTTTAATTATTGATATAGCCATCTCAGAAATGTGTTTAACATCCATTATAATTGTCGCTACACAATAGTCGTTAATGTATGTAACCGTTAACTACAATTTATTTAGATTTAGTGGCAATAAAAATAGACACCAAAATATTTATGGAGCCATTTTGGATTGAATTTAGTTTGTCACGGCGAACATAGGCCCGGATTGAAACACGGGACAAAGAACCCCAAGAGGCTCTAAGTTGACCCATGACATGAACATGATATCTAAAATCAACATACTCAAAGCGGAAATCTAACATATAATAAGCGAAAGTTGAACATATCATAACATCTGAATACATAACACAAGGCTAAAACTGAAAACATGCTATGTACGAAAATCCTCTACTCTGGACAAGTTGATGGGATAAGACCTAACTAACTAGCTATAGTACGAAACTAAAAATACTCATGCACAACTGATAAAAGTACCCTCGAAAGATGACTCACCAACTGAGACTAGAAAATGCTAACTCAGAGAGTGGCTACTGGCGGGTCTAAGCCTGAATATATACGAACTGTATCATGAAAACGATACAACGCAAGAGTATGCGGTCGGTACTTGGAATGTGCGAGTATGCGGGATAGGTAAAACATATAGTTAAAAATACATAAGAGTTCATAAGAGTAGGATAGCGTGATCATAAAGTAAATATCATGATGTAAATATAAGGCTCAAGGTTTTTCAAATATTTGTAAACTGAGTCATAATCATAATCATAGGAGAAAACATTTATAAATAACTTGAGCCAAAGTAACATAAGCATAACCATTCATAAATCGCGAGGAACAATGGGAGGACTCGTCTTAACCAACACCATCATGATAGAGCCTTACATGATGCCCCACTATTTCACTCAAGTAGTCGGGTTGTCCCTGGCTTACCAAGCGAGGTACGTGCGCGCGTGGTGATATGCGGGGATCCAATCATAAAATACACATATATACCTACGATGGCACAGTTACGAGTTCCACGGGATTTACTGAACGCCGGGTCTACTCGGTACTAGACACTACTCCCAAAACATGCACATGAGGGCACGTATAGTAATCGTAAAATCATTCATGAAATTCATGGCCAAATAAATAATAACATGATGGATCCCACTTGAAATACATGATTAACCATGAATGAGGACCGTGAATCGGCCAAGAGTCATAAATTCATAAATCATGAAATCCATATATTTGTAAAATATATATATATATACTTGATATTCATAAATCCATGATAAGTACTTGAGATAAATCATAAATCATAATATAGGGCTTAAGAAGATCAAGATCATAATGGAATCATAATTTGACGTTTCATGAAGCATACATAATTGGGCATAATTTAATTAAGATTTGAAATTATAAATTAATAATCAAAGTAGTTATAAAATCTATCCATAGATTATAAAATATGATTTGATACATGAAGGGAATTGACCCATAGATAGATCATAGAAAATTTCACAAAAATTTGAATAACCCCCATAAGATCTTAAAACTTGAATCTAGAATTGAAATTCATGGAATTGAGAAAAGAATTTAAGCATGAGTGAAAGGAACTCTCATTCGTAGCCTCACATACCTGAGTAAATCTGATTCGCTCTCCCACTTGAAAGCCCAAAGGAAATTGGGGAGAATTTGAAGAATTCTTTAAACTTGATCTTCAAGGAAAATCTAAGTTGTGCATGGAGTGGAGATACTTAGAATAGGTTTAACACCCTTAAAACCCTACTAATTAAGCTTAAAACGACGTAGTTTAAGACTTTAGGGCCTAGGAATGACGAAAATACCCTTAATAAGAAACCTTACAAAAATCTACCTTTGCTAGTGACAACGATTGGTCCAATGGGTCGTTACTTTCCTTGTTGCTTGGCCATTTTTCGGTCCCTAGACACACTACCACGACAAATGCCATGGTCGTACCCAGCTCCCATGACTCGTGCCAACCATCCATTGTCACTATTACCCACTTTCTGGAAGTCTTCCAACGGGAACGCCACACGACCGTGGCGAACTAACAAGTCATCCCATGACTGTGGCCTCCTTGATCATGACCACTCACAATGACTCCCTTTCAAAAACGACCCATTTATATTATCAACCAATGGGTTGCCCTTGAACCTGTTGTCACAGAAATCCTCACAGCAGAACCCAACCACGGCCTTCTCACGACTAGTGGGACCTACCAACAACTCGTACCATGAGTCGTTTTGAAATGTATGATTTCTCTGCTACTTTTCATTTCAAATACTGAGTTTTAGTATTAAGAACTTCTGAGGTATAACAATATCTCCCCCTTGGGAACATTTGTCTCGAATGTGGGAAAACATACTAAAAATTTACAGAAATGCAACTCTTATACCAAATACGGAGCTAAAGTGATGAAAGCGCGGAGCAACTAACTCCAGGACTAGAATACATGATTGAACTAAACTCTCATAAATCACACACACATACATTGTCATAGAGGGGCAGGGAACATGAACTGAATAAAATACTAAGGAGGAAGCGATACCTCAAAGGGCGGAGCGAGTTGGAAGGGAATAGATGTGAGTATCTAGCCATCATATCTTCTTCGTCTTCTCACATAGCTCCCTCAAGCGTCTTTGGTTCCTCCACAACACCTTCACTAAAGCTACTTCTTTGTTTCTTAGCTTCCAAGCGACGATCAAGTATTTCCACAGAACCTCCTCATAGCTAAGTCTATTCTTAACACACACTCTCTCCACTAAGACAACTAAGGCTGGATTGCCCAAACACTTCTTCAAAATGATAGAAAACTGGATGAACTAAAAGCTAATTTTGAGGGTAATTCCAACTCTTAGGCCACCTTGCCAACACGTCTCACAATCCGATATGACCCAACGTAATGAGGTAGGTTTTCCTTTCTTTCGAGAACCTTATCCTCCCTTCATAGGAGATACCTTGGCTGCAATCATCAATTTCAAACTCAAGCTCCCTCACTCCTCACATCCTCCATAGGACTTTTGGCGACTCTAGAGATGTTTTCAACCTGTCCTTATAAGTGAACTTTCTCCATGGGCTCATAGGCCAGATGCATTCTGCTCCCGACACGGCTTAGACTTTGAACCAACCAATAGACAATCTACATCTTTGCTCATAGAGAGCCTCAAACGGAGCCATCTGAATGCTGGAATGATAACTGTTGTTATATGCAAACTCAACGAGAGGCAAATGATCATCCCAACTACCTTTTAAATCAATCACACACGGCTCTCAACATATCTTCCAAAGTCACGGAATGGTCCCTCCTTTGACATCTATTTACGGTGAAATGTTGTGCTAATCTTAATTTGAAATTGCCATTCCCTTCTGGAATGATCTCAGAAAAAGGGAGGTTAACTGGTACCCCTCTATGATATGGGACAGGTGTCCATGCAACTAACTAACTCCCGAATATACAACTTAGCATAATCCTCAGCTGAATTGGTAGTTTTGATCGGTAGAAAATGAGCTGCTTTAGTTAACCTGTCCACCACTACCCAAATATAGTCATGTTGTTGGCGTGTAGGAGGCAACCCATAATAAAGTCATATTGATTTCCTTCCGCTTGCAAGTAGGGATACCAATGTCACAGAAGCACACCTCTTGGTCTACGATGCTTTCGAAGCCTTCACTGTTGACAGAATTTGGACACTTAGCGAGAAACTACCTTACATCCTTTTCATGTCCTCCACCAATAGACTTCCTGTGGATCACGGTACATCTTGGTGGAACCTAGATGGATAGAATATCTGGAAACATGAGCTTCATGCAACATCAACTCCTGAATCGGCAACATACGGTACACGCAACGACCATGATATCGGGCACACTATCTCTCCCTTGGGAGAAGACTCGACCTTTTGATTTCGAACCGCTTCCTTCAACATCACCAAAATAGGATCCTCATCTTGACTAGATTTAACATCAGTCACTAAAGATGATTCTGATCATTCGAACAATGGCACCATCAAAATCCGTCAACTAGATGAACTCTAGTCGTGCAAGTCGGTGCACATACTTACTAACTCTTTCCTTTCCTTATCTACATGAGATACACTCTCCATTGAAAGCCTGTTAAGAGCGTCTGCCACCAATTTGCCTTTCACAGGATGAAATAGGACACTCATATCATAATCTTTCAGATGCTCCAACCACTTTGCTGACGTAGATTTAGATCCTTGGTGAACACGTCTTGTAGGCTTTTGTGGTTTGTAAACATATCCACATGGACCCCATACGAAGCTGCCTCAAAATCTTCAAGGAAAATACTACTGCGCCAATTTGAGATCACGAGTCGAGTAGTTCTTTCATGGACTTTCGGCTTCACGGAAGCATAGGCTATAACATTACCATTTTGCATTAGTACACAACCAAGACCGATCCTCAGGCGTCACAATACACCACAAACCCATTGGTACCCTCAGGTAGGGTCAACACTGGTGCTGAGATGAGTTGAGTTCAATCTTATAAGCTCTTCTCACAAGCCTTCGACCATTGAGACTTCACTTTTAAGGTCGAGATTTGTTCCAATGGGGTTGTAATGGATGAAAGCCCCTTAACAAATCTCCGACAATAACCGGCTAAACCCAAGAAACTCCTTATATCTGAAGGATTCACTGGTCTAGGTCAATTCTTCACCGCTTCTATCTTTGAGAGTCCACCTGTACACCCTCACTTGACACCACATGACCCAAAAATGCCCTGCAGTTCCCACACATGGGAACTCACATTTTGCTGAACTTAGCATACATACGGGAAATCCCTAAGTCTATAGAACCACCCTCGACATGCTCCTCCTCGCTCCGAGTGTATAAGAATATCATCTATGAACACAATCACGAACATATCCAAATATGGATTGAACACCACATTCATCAAATCCATAAAAGATGAAGGAGAAATTCGTTTAGTCCAAAATACATGACTACAAACTCATAGTGACTATACCGAGTCCTAAAGAAATTTGTCTTCGGGATGTCCTCTCCAGACCTTGAGCTGATGGTACCCTGATCTGAGGTCTATCTTTGAAAAAGAACTTAACACTGTTAGGCTGGTCAAACAAATCATCAATTTTGGGTAGAGGGATGCCAATTCTTGATAGTGACCTTGATCAAGTTGCGATAATCAATGCACATCAGAAAGGGAACCATCATTATGGGACAAAGAGAGGCGGTGCACCCCATGGGGATTTGCTGGGTCTGATGAAACCCTAATCTAGGAGTCCTTCAACTGCTCCTTCAACTTAGTTGGTGCCATTTTGTAAGGAGGAATAGATATAGGCTGTGTATCGGGAAGGAGGTCAATACCAAAATCAACCTCCGCTCGGGAGGATTCCAGTATTAAATCATCTAGGAACACTTTTGGTATTTACTCAAGGCCCGACTAGGTAGTCGGTTTCATTTGTAGAATCCTTAAACCTAACTAGATGGTACATGAAACTCTTAGAAATCATCTTTCTGTCCTTAAGGTAGGAAATGAAAAGACTTACAAGCATGATTGAACTACCCTTCCACTCTAGGGCGGCTCACACAGTGGAACTCTACCGCCCGGGTTCTACAATTTGCGAGGCATAACATGCATGTAGCCAATCCATGCAGAAGATAATATCAAAATGTTGTCATGGCTAGTTCTACCCATCTGCTTTGAGGTGACTTTTACGGAGCGCGACGAGGAAATTTCTATATACCCATCAAGCTATAACCGAGTCACAGGCGGGTAGAGAGGCGAGAAGGTTCGTAGAATTTGGGGCCCGACTCCGAAACTACTAGCAACATAGGGCATCACAAAGATAAGGTAGCCTGGGTTTAACAATATATATACATCAAGGTGGAATACTTGTAACATACCGGTAACCACGTCTCTTTGTTGCTCTGTCGAGATGCAGGGCATAAAACCTGTTCAACGGCGGCCACCATGCATCTTTGGTGGATGCATCCTACTAAGTTTGAGCATCTTGGTGTTGCTTTTAAGCTAGTAGCCTGAGTACGAACTCTACCATCACTTGTCTAGCCAATGGACATTCACGGAGGGAGTGTGCGGTCCCACACGCAAAATAGATATCGACCCAATCAGCACTCCTCTATGTATGATTCTTGCAACACTTCCCATGGGCCCAAGGAAGGAAATGCGCTGCAATGCGCATGCTACTCGACCCCTTGAGCAGAGGCTCTACTCTTCTAATCACCTCGCGGTCTGGATGGTGCACTTGCCAATATTGGCCCAGGCTAGGGGTGAAGCGTTCGGTGTTTCGGTTCGGTTTTTTCAAATTTCGGGCGATTTTTGGTTTCGATTGCATGCAGGAGACCGAACACGGATCATTTTAATTTGGTTCGGTTCTCATTTTTCTTCGAAATTCAGTTCCAGGTTTATTTATTTCGGTTATTTCGGTTATTTGTTTCAGAAAAAAGGTATCAAAAAATTTCGGAACTTTCCGGTTGAAAATTGGAAAAACCTTTGTGAAGAATTGTTAGTTTTTGATTGATACATGCTGATGTTTTCTAAGAAGATCAATTACTATAATCTGTAAACCAAAAGAAAAATATTTTAAGAGACCAACCTTGAGCAGGACCAGAACCCAAAAAATTATCATTACAACCATAACGAGGCACTAATCGACACAACCATGGAATTTTTCACACCAAGGAAGATCGTTTTAAATAAATGCAGCTAAGGAGCTTGATTCCATACCTTCAGGTTCCCAAGAGAACCTTTACTACTCCGGTCTCTAACAATGTATCTGTTGCCAAGGGGAAAGGCTGAGAAGATGATTAAAAAGAGCAAGAGTAGCTAAACAGGTAAGAAGAGATTAGTTCTCATACCTTCTTTCTTAACAACTTTTTTCCTTTTTCGGTCAATATATTGGCGCTGCCAGAAGCAATGGTTCTATCTTTATGCAATTTGAACTGGCATTTGCTAGTTAAAGAAAAATTCCATAAGCGATTATCTTTGACTGTTGTACCGGACGGTGACTAAGAAGAGACGGATCGATGGCCATGGGCGGCCGCGAGGCGATAAGCGACAGTAGGAACTAGAAAGTAAATGCAGATCTAGATCTAGATCTAAGGGGTTTCAGGCCTTTTCTTAAATTATTTAAGGTAAATATTTATTATAAAATATTTTTTATTTCTTCAATTTGTTGAAGTTACAAGTTAAATATAAATATATAATATAATATATTATTCATTTTAGTTGCATAGAAAATTCGATGTACCATAAGCGAAAAAACGAAAGCTTGAATTTACGCTATAAAAAATGAAACAAGAAGCTGAAAAATCGAAAAAGCCGAAGCAAAAATGGTGGTTCAGTTCCGGTTTTTCGATTTTCCGTTTTGCCCACCCCTAACGGGGAGCTAATGACCTATATGATGAGGCTGGTGGCAGCCATCCGCATCAATCTATATTGAGAGAACCCATAAGCATGCTGTCCTGGCCCTCTTGACCTCTATCTCTCTCTCAGATGCCGCAGCTAATCTGCTGGGCATTGATCTTGGGCATAATTACACGCCCAAGTGCTATTACTATAACTTAGTTTAGTCATGTTTTGTCAAATTAAATAATTACATTCTTATGTGCTTTTATATATTTTTTTGTGCAAAAACTAACCAACATGATTGGCCTTTATTTGTAGGTGTAAAATGCTTAAAAGGGAATAAATATGATGGTCAAGGCTTAAGAAGGAAGATCGGAACAAAGTGAAAAGAAGGCAATTTGACAATGCAAGGGAAGAAATTTGTTGCGCACTAGCGTGCCACATTGTGCGTGCAGGTACTTGGCCATTTGTGCCACGCCCCATGCTATGCGCGAAAATGACATGTCAATCTAGTGATGCCGTGCGATAGGCCCATGTCACGCCTGCCTTTATCGCGTCCATGTCCGTTCCATGACGGGCGTGGTAGTGATGACCTCCGTGCCACACGCGTGCTTGTCATATGCGCACAATGCCAGCACCGGTGCCTACAAGACCGGTTCGTGCCACGGAGCTGTCTTTAGCGCGATGGGCAGCGTGGCACGGGATTGGTCTCTCATCATTCCAATTTTTGCGAAAAATGCCTAATACTATAAATTCAACCCTTATCTTCACAAAATCATTTATCGCGAAATATTTTGGGAAACGAAAAGAAAGAAAGGTGAAGGAAGAAAACTCTACCTAGGGTTCATAACTTTTCATTCTCTTTTTAATGTTAATTGTTATTATTTTATTATGTTTTTGAGGAATTATGCGAACATGAGTGGCTAAAACCCTTCCTCTAGGGTTGAGGCCATATGATATGAATGTAAATGCATGAATTCATCTTTGGTTCGGGTTTTCATTGTTGTTTTGTCTTGAATTCTTAATTATCATTGTTTCACGGCAGTCACCATGAAAGAAGCAAACTTGTTACGCTTAGGTAAAAGCTTGAAAGAGTAACCCTAGATTAGACCACAAGAATGAGGAGCAAGTTCCTGTCTTTACGATAAGATTGTCGGTTAGGATAGAAACTATACCTATTTCCTTGCTTGTTTAATTAAACGAGTTGATAGCTAGACAGGCTTAGAATTTTCACATCACCGTCGTAGAGATGGTGTGAAGCTAAGTCGGGTTAAATGGTTAGAGGTAGAAAAGTCCATAATCAAGGACACAACCCGTAAAACACATCTATGTTGTTGAATTGCGCACAAATTAGGACGTCACATCCCCGCTTAACGTGTAGGTGTGAAACTAGTTTGTTGTGTTTAGAGGCTCGAAAGACCATGAACCTTTGCATTTTAGCTTTGTGAGACAATAATTGAAGTTTTCATACTTGATCCATTGTGAATTGTAGCATTGCATGATTGTCAAGCCTTCACTCGGGTGCTTCTTGTTATTGTTTCCCGACTATTTTTTGATCACGTCTAGATTTATTACTATTACACCCGTAAGATTCTTCACGTGTAGATGGCCTATTGCATGTTGGTTAAGAGTTTTAGAATGTCATACATGCGGAAAGGGCGAGGGGAGAGCAGGACACAGCGTCAGAGTCGGTGCGTACTTGAGCAAATGTGACTTATAAATCGCATTCGACGAATGCGACTTAGAAGGTTAGTATATAAACTCCTCCACTTTGGTTTTGTCTCATTTTAATTCATAATCTCAGGAGAGTAAGCAAGAAACGGGAACGAGGGATTTCTTTGAAATTCCATCCGTTTACGCTATTAAAAACGCGGTCCAAACTCGAATTAATTTGGGTAGTGAAGTATGAAGCTGTCGGGAGCATTCCTGCGGAGTTAGTTTCGTGATATTCGGTCGACGGACTGTTGTCCTACCGAGCTATACATGCTAGAAAAGGCAGGAAAGACCGGACGAAAATACTGTCGAACCATCGCGGAAAGCCGGGGCGAGCCCCTCCGCGATAGCTGTGTGTCACGGAGGAGCCTCCGCGTTGGCTCCGTGACACGTTGGCCCTGTCAGGCAAGTATATAAATCCTCCAACTTCAGTTTATTTGATTAAAGCTCCATAATTTCCAGCGTGAGAGAAAACGAGTACGATAGGTATTAGTAATTATCGTCTCGATTACGCCGTCAAGCACGGTCAAATTCAAATTAACCTCGAATGCCGAATTATTTAAGCGGCGAGGAGCATTCCTGCGGATTTAGTTTCGTGAAATTTCGGCTGACAAATCGTCATTAACTGCCGGAGCTAAGGTAAGTGGAATTGTCCCAATTAGTGTCAATGTGCTCTGCCTTAAATTGAATACTTCTCCCTTGGACTTTCGAGTAATAGCAGTTTTCGACCGTCTTTCGATAAGCCAAAGTTTGGGCTATAAATATATCGAAAGTGACGTTTTCTTTTAGAATATTGGTGTGTTGTTAGTCCTAATTGACATATATGTAAATGCAGCTAGGAGAAATAGCTGGAGTGCACCGAGTTTCGTCCCGCGGTTAGTCGGATAACCCGAGTTAAGGTATGTAAAGCCGGTTTCTTGGCAATGGTAACTTTAGCCTAGCATAATATAGTAAACTCCGTAATAGATTTCGAGTTGAATAGTGAGTTTGTGCAAGTTGATAAACCTATTTTGCCTTGTTATATCGTATTCGAGTCCGAAAGTTAGTAAAAGCGGCGCCAAATGGCGAGTTAGCATTCCGGACTCAGTATAACCCAGTATGCGTTTAGCAAGCATGTTTTAGAATAATATGGCCTTATATTCGAGAATAAAAGTTAGTAAAGTAAAATCGAGACGGAACAAATAGTATTTTGGCTACGTTAATATACGGTCGGATGATATCTTGGCTACGAGTATATGCATACGGTCGAGATAGTATCTTGGCTACGAGATTAGCCATGCGATCGAGATAAAGATCAGTTAGTATAAAGTATGAGAATCGGTATAACACGAGAAAGAGTTCGAATAGAACCATATCGAGATAGTATTTTCAGTTTAAGCTTATGCTTGCTATATATGTGCTTATTGATTGTTGAGACTTGGTGTGTCGTGAGGGCCCCTTATTGAGCGTCCCTGCCGCCCCTGGGTTGTGCTTGTGTCGCCTTTGAGCGGGTGGGTTTACGTCACTCAAGGAGTGGCATGCCGTCCCTAGTAGGACGAAGATGGGATGAAGCTTTCCCCATATCGGATGATCGGCATTATATGCAGTTTGCCACTGTGCATGCGCCGAGGCAGTCGAGATACGATTCTGATTCTGAATCTGATACGGGAATTCTCCAGGACTCGAACCTGATTATTTATATCGAGGCCATAGCCCGAGCAGGGGAGCCAGGGGGCGGTAGAGGTACTCCGTAGTTAGTAGATGAGTGGAGTGACTTATTTTTGTTGGTTGACGGGTAGGGGTATATGATTGTTTGATTGGTTGGCACCATCTCGACTTATGGGGGTTATTATTAGTTCTTGCTTGCAACTATATATGTATTTATGTGTTATATATTAGTTGTAGATAGCAGGGCCGCCACGACGACAGGTACGCTTGCCCTATCACAGTACGAAAAGTCTGATTCAGCTTGCACATGTCGGTTCTTATAGATTTAGTTATTTCTTGCTATTCGAGTTGCTAGTTATGTTGTTATTATTCGAGATGTGTTGAGTTGCTTTGTATACTTGAGTACCAGTGCTAGTGACGCCGTTTGGGGCGCTGTATTACTTACTTGCAGGTATTAATAGACGAGGAGGCGATCCTCGTGATTCCGGCCAGCTCACTTAGAGTCATCAGCTCTGTCATCAGGAGCTTGATATTAGAAGGTGTAGTTCATTTCCTTTTGTTGTACGGTATGGGTAGGTCGGGGCCTTGTCGACAAAATCATTTTATCGATACTCATAGAGGCTTACTTGATTGTATATATACATCTCCTGTGGTTAGTTGTGCCGGTCGTGTGAGGCCGTGCATTTTGTTTAGTTTTAGTGTTTACGATTGTGTTGGCCGTGTGGGGCCATAGTACGATAGTAGTGAGTGACTTCTTGAGTCACGTAACTATACAATATTCTTTTGTTGAGTTAGAGATAACTAGGCAGCATGGTGGCCTTGTCGGCCATAGGTTCCTATGAGATATAGTATTCTGGTTAGGCGAAGCTTTATACAGTGGCTATAGGCCCGATCGGCCGGAGGCTGTATTTCACGGCCGTTGTTGTATCGTTTCCGAAATGCAGAGATAGAGCTAGCCAGGCGTACTAGATGTGCTTAGGCTCACCCGGTTAGTAGTCCGAGTCTACTAGTGCACCGAGGTGCAGTCATACCCCAAGGCGGGGCGTGACAAATGTACCACGATATCAAGGAAATCTTGGTGGCGAGGTATGAAAAGGAAATAGCCGAATTTGGCAGCCGAGTGTCCTAGCGCCCAGCAAGTAAGCGGAACACAGAGCCGGGAGGATTGACTGGAGGACATTCTTTGTGCCTCTTTGGAAGTGAGGCGGTGAGCATGGACTTTGTAGCAGGATTACCCGTACCAAGCATAGACATGATTCCATTTTGGGTAATAGTTGACGAGACTAGCAGAAATCATCCAATTTCACCGGTAAAAGCCACTTTCTGTGAGGGCCTCGCCTAAACGCTATATTAGAGAAATAGTTAGTTACACGGTGTTCCGATATCTATTATCTCTGACAGAGGAACACAATTTACAACTAGATTTTGGTAGTCGTTTCAGAGAGTTCCGGGAACGCAGAGATTAATTTGAGTACCGGCATTCCACTCTCGGACGGATGAGACGGGCTAGCACTGTCGGATGCTCGAGCATATGCTGCGGGCGTGTGTGCTAGACAGAGTAGGCAGGACCGAGCATTTGCGGTTAGTGATTTTTGCTTATAATAATAAGTTATCACTCGGCTATCCAGAGATGGCGCATGAGGCATTGTATGGGCGAAAATGTAGATCGCCGATTGGCTGGTTTGAAGTGGGAGAGTCGGCGTTGGGCCGAGATATTATTCATCGATCGGAGAAGGTTAAACATCGGAGAATGCCCTGCGGCTTTGCTCAATCCTTCAAAAATCGTATCTTGATGTGCATGCAGAGACCTGAAATTTGATTTGAATAGTAGGTATTTAAATATCTCCAATGAAAGGGTGATGAGATTCGGCAAGAAAGATGGCTCGATCCGAGATTCGTTGGGCCTTATCGGATTAAGTCGAAGAATATAGGCCAAGTAGCATACGAGCTGAACTTACCTCCAGAATTAGAGTCCGTTCATCCAGTTTTCCACGTGTCTATGCGGGAAGTATATAGGAGACCCCTCCCGAGTTGTTCAAGTTCATGATGTCCGGAGTTATAGAGAGTTAGCTTATGAAGAAGTTCAGTAGCCATCTTGGACAAGCCCAGGTCACGGGTTGAGAACTAAAGATATTGCTTCTGTCAAAGTATTATGGCGTAACGGGAACCGAGGAGATGACTTTGAGCGAGAGGAGATATGAAAGTAAGATATCCTCAAGTTTATTAGAACCAATCGGCCAGTACGTTAGTATTGTTGTTTATGAATTTCCTTATATTATGCAAATAAATGAAATAGCTGGCTTTTGTGATGAATACTATAGTATTGTGTGGAGTACCTGCTATTGGACTTTTACGCGTTTCGGGATTTTGAGATAGTCCATATTATAGGGAAATTGAAATTTTCCGAGAAAAGGTCAAGTAAGTTGAGATTCTTGCAAGTAGAAGTTTACATTAGAGGACGGAGAATGTTCTTAAGGGGAGGATGTTACACCCGTAAATTCTTGACATGTAGATAGCCTATTCGCATGTTGGTTGAGTTTTAGAATGCCATACGTGCGAGAAAAGGGCTAGGAAAGGCTTGGACAAGCGGGATCAGAGTCGGCGCGTCGCAAGGCAAGTGCGACATATAAGTCGCATTCGACGAATGCGACTTAGAGTTCAAGTATATAAACCCCTCCACTTCGGTTTGTCTCATTTTAATTCATAATCTCCGGAGAGTAAACGAGAAAATAGGGAGCACGAGGGACTTCTGCGAAATTCCATCACGTTTATGCTATTTAAACGCGGTCCAAACTCGAATTAATCTGTGGTTGTGAAGTATTAATCTGCGGGAGCATTCCTGCAGGTAATTTCGTGAAATTCGGCCAATGGACCGTCGTCACCACCGAGCTAAGGTAAGTGGAATTGCTCCAAATTAGTGTCAATATACTCCTAGCCCTAAAGTGAGTATTTCTCCCTTGGACTTCGAGAAATGGCGGTTTTGAGGCTGTTTTTCGATAAGTCAAAGTTTGGGCTATATATATATTCAAAAGTAGTATTTTCTTCCGAATATTGATGAATTTAGTTCTAATTGCTTATGAATGTGAATACGAGTTGGAAGAAATAGCTGAATATTAGCGAGCTACGCCGGTTAATGGGAAAAGCCAACAACGGAGTATGTAAAGCTTGTTCCCTCGGCAAGTTAGTAATCCAGTAGCAAATAGCGTGAACTATAGAAGAAAGGACCTAGAAGTCGAGAATTGAGTTCAGCATGATGACAAGCATGTTTTATAATATTATGTTATATTAGAATAAAAGATAGTAGGACAATATCGGACAGTCGGATAATATTTCAGATACGGTATAGCTCAGTATGAGAATCCAGTTTAATACAGAAAAGAGTATCAGAATCATATATCAAAACATGGATAGTATTTTCAAATTGAACATGCTTGCTATACGTGATTATTGTTTGTTGAGACTTGTTTGTGCTATGAGGCAACCCTTTGAAATCTCGCCACCCCGGGGTTAGTAACTGTGTCGACCCACCGGGGTGGGGATGCGCTCAAGTGGTATGCCGTCCGCTAGAAGAGGACGAAGAGGTATGGAGCATTCCCCATGGGGCTGATCGGCATAGCATTACAGGCCACGGAGTGCAGTGCGAGTGCGAGTACATATAAAGTACATAGTTGAGTACAAGAGTCCTCAGGGCTCAAACACAGTTATATATATCAGAGGTCATAGTCCGAGCGGAGACCCGGGGGCGGTAGAGGTGCTCGTAGTTAGTAGATGAGTGGAGTGATTTACTTTTGGATGGTTTTGACATAGGGTAAGGGAGTATATAGATTGTGTGTTGGTTGGCACCTTGAAGCTTATGAAATTTGTATAGGTCCTTGTATGTTATATATGTATATACATGTTATTTATTAGCTAATAGACCGCAGGTCGCCACGTCGACAGGTATGATTCTACCTTACCTTCAGTACAGATAAGCTTGTTTCATATCCCGCGAGTCTAGGCAGTTTGAATACTTTCTGCTTTATTAATTACTAGTATTGTTGTTTATATTGATTATGTTTAGTTTGCTTTACATACTCGGTACAGTTTAACGGAACCAGTGATTTTTGTATTAGATTACAAATAGAGAGAAATCGTGGATATCACGGTGAGTAACGACGCCCGATGCAGGGTCTTTTGCATTACTTGCACAATGCACATAGAAGGAGCCAATCCCTGTGATCCTAGCAGTGTGAGTGCGGCTCTATAGGTAGGGCTTGATATTTGAGTTTATATCATTTATCTTTTGATGTATAGTACGGAGTAGGTCGGGCCTGTCTTGACCATCTTATTAGTATTCTTAGAGGCTTGCGGTGTGTATATATCTCCTGTGGTTAGTTGTGCGGAGGTCGTGTAGGGCCGTGCGTATGTTATTTGTTTATGTTGGCCGTGTGGGGCCTTATCAGTTAATAGTGGTGACCTTGTCGGTCACGTAGCTGTTTAGCATCTCTTTGTTTGATTCGAAGTAACTAGTCGGCATGGTGTGGCCTTGTTGGCCCACATAGGCTCCCTTGAATTGATGTGATTACGGTTAGTTTGTTGTTGTTGTACGGGTGGCTATAGAGCCCCTGAGATTGGCCGGAGGCTGTATTTTCAACCGTTACATAGCCCGTTGATTCCGTTAATCGAGTTAGAGCCATCCGGGCACCCCGAAGTGTAGGCTCGATAGTCTGGAGTCAGGTTCTAGTAGGGCGGCGGGTGCAGTCATACCCCCAAGGCGGGCGTGACAATTACAATTTTCCAAAATATCTAATCCAACACTTGTAAATGTTACATGCTTGCTTGAACGTTAATATTCGCTGAATTAGTCCAGTCCCACATTAGGTTGGAATGTCCGACTCTTAAAAGAGCCACTATAATACTTGTATGACCGCGTGCATTAGGGCACCCAACAAGTTTTGGCGCCTATTTGCCGGGGAGTCACATTGGCGTTTAGCCAATTTTTAGTTTTTGTGTGATTTTTATTTTCTTAAGTGTTGAAAACTTGGTCTTAGTATGTTCTATTGCAGCTAACAAGTTGTCCTTGCGGAAGCCCGACAAGGAATAGAGATTTGGTGGAACCTTTATTTGGAGCCGGAACACAGTACATTTGCTCACAGAGAGAAGCTATAGAGCGAAAGATAAGAGGTTACGGGGGCTTGATTACAACAACATCCACCGGCGGGGTAAGAAGATTTGTTGCCTGAACCAATGGCGGCCCACCGAGTTTGCGAAGTGGCAATCACACTACTTAATGAATGTGACCTCGGTATCCGCAAATCAGAGCTAGGAGGAAACTTTGGTGAGCTTGATATGGTGCGGCTATTACATTCTAATGGTCGGTTCACTGGACTGACACATGAGGACCCACATCGCACTTACGAGAATTTTACGGATATCGGTGACACTTTTGCCCCGAGTGTTAACCGGACTAAGTCCGACTCACCCTCTTCCCATTTTCACTATTGAGAGGCAAAGGGGTGGTGGAAGGGTGAGCTGCTTGAACTCCATTACTTCTTGGGATGACCTAGCGAAGTTCCTTATCAGATTCTTCGTCTCAAGCAAGTCTGCCAAGCTCGAGGCGAAATTTTAAGTTTCAAACAACGACAAGAGGATAATTTATATTTGGCTTGGGAGAGATTGAGTCATTCTTGAGGGAGCTTTCCCCCATCACTAGCGAGTCAATGAGGTGTTAGCCTACACCTTTGTGGAGAATCCTAGACACACATATGAAAATCTTATTAGACTATGCATCGGGTGGGCAAGCCTTTGGAGAAGACATATGATGAGATGTACACTCTCTACGGAAATTGCTCAGGAAACCCAGTGGCACGAGTGAATCATCAAGAGGGCGGGAAGAAGGCCTCGGGGCGATAAAAGTGGGCGGTGTCAATGCCTTGACCGCACGGCCCCAGCGTTATTGCAGCACGAGATGATGACTCCGTTCAGCAAACTAAGTATGAACCAACCACACGGGGGCAGTGGCGCAATTCCGGCAGGAACCTAAGCAGTGCGAAATTTATGGTGATAATGGGCACCTTTGTAGACTCTTGCGGGCCAATCACGAATCAATCAACTTCGTAAATGTTAGAGAAATAATTAGACTTATGAGACACCTACAGCAAGAATTGGCAAAGTCACCAAAATTTCTCTTGGGTGGCAATTAGAGTTAGAGCACCAACAACCTCATTGATATTAGCAGCAAAATAGGTCAGACAGTGGCCGGTCAAGCAGTAGCAACATATAGGAGATATTGTAGAAAATTATGGCTACTCAAACCCAACTGGTAGAGAATCAAGCAAGGATGGCTTTAAATTTGAAAAACCAATAGATGGCCACCCAAAATTTAGAGGCACACGGCAAGCTGCGCTGACATAACATACCTTAGGGAGGGTTACCCGGTGATACCGATCTGAACCCCGACCAGTCTATGCCATCAGTCTGAGGAGTGGCAAGCAGTTGGCTCACCAAAGAAAAGAAAAATGAGGTGGCGGAGCTAGTTAGATAGGGTCCATCCAGCGACAAAGGAGATAACTTAGTCTTTTTGCCAAAACATAATGCACAATCATCAATGTAGCCAACACAGAGACCACAACCACCGTTCCCACAAAGACTCAAAAAAGAGCAAGGAGGAAGAATGCTTTAAAAATTTCTTTGATATTTTCAAAGAACTTCACATCAATTTGTCTTTACTTGATATTTCTTGGGGAATGCCAAAGTACGCTACGTACTTAAAATATGTAGTGGCCAACAAAGTGAGTTTGGTGGATGTCCAGATAGTGGCATTGACTGAGTTCAGCTACAGGATGATGACAAAGATATCGAAAAACTAAAGGACCCGGGGAGTTTCACCTCCCGTACAAATTGAGTAAGCAAAGTCATAAGGGCTCTTTGTGACTTAGGGGCAGAAGTAATCTAATGCCCCTATCTCTGTTTAACCTGCAGGGTTGGGAAGCTGAGGCCCACAAGAGTAATGCTGCGGCTGAGATAAGTCACCATGGCACTGAGGAATCATAGAGGACCTTCTCATCAAAGTAGGTAAATTCATTATGCCTGTTTGACTTTATAATTATTGACTTTAAAGTTGATGATAAGCTACCCCTGATCTTGGGACAATCATTCTTGGAAACTGAAGGAGCTATCATAAATGTAGGCAGTGCCCTTAAAATGAGGTTAATGATGAAGAAGAGCTCTTTAGAGTCAACCAAGAGATCAACCCGCCCCACACACTACGAGAGATCTTTGCAGATCGGTGTGTTTGTCAGATGCTAAGTGTGGGGTGGCCTTGTTAGATTCTATGGTAGCATTGTTGCAGATATGTTGACACTTCAGCCCAAGTCTGATGGAGGGTGGGATGAAAGAAGATGGAAGAAAGAGGGACAAAGTGGATGCCGTTCCCTCTAAAAACAAGAAAAGAAGAGAAGATGGTTCCCGAGGGGACACTTTCTTTCAGTTGTTTGTAACTTTTTGTTATTTTTCACTTGTTGTTGTTTTTTGTTGGATAAGCACAAATTCAGGGAAGTCTGAGTACCTAGGGAATAAAAATCTAAGGAGCATGAAAAAGATGAGTGTGGGGTCGGTGACCCATGTGTTCAACAATACAGAAAAATATGTTGTTAGCTAGGCTAGAGGCCTTAGGAAGTATTTCTCACCCTTATACTGATTTTATTTGTTCTTTGGGGACATAGAATAATTCAAGTGCGGGGTGAGGAAATTTCAAAAAATTTTATGCTTATTTGAATTCGGGTGGGGTGGTGCTTGGCACGAATTGTGTGTATTGATAAAGTTGAGATTTGACCCAATTCACCCACCCTTTGGTTTTTTCTTTTCAGTTCTTTTTCGAAGGGCATGTTGGTCCGAGAAATAAATTTTTTTCTTTGTCTATGCATAACTTTTAGTCATAGTTAGGGACTTTTCCCGACGATGGATGGATGACAATCATCTTGAGGAAAGTAGTTAATAGAGTTTTTTTTGAATCTTAGCTGATTGATTGCTTAATATTCTTGTTATGTGTTGTACACGATTGTGAGATGCAAGTGTTATAAAGTTTGAAGCATGTCTAACAAATGTATAACTGCATGCGAGACACCTAGGCTCAGACTCTTATTTCTGTATGTTTGAAAACTTAATTTTTGAATTCGCTGAGTTAAGAGTGCGAATTTTCTTGAATTGAGCATGTGCTGTGAGGGTAAGGTGTTTTGAATATTCCATGCTATTGTATAATGTCGAGAACTTTCCTGGTGTGTATACAAAAGGAAATGAGGATGTTAATTGTAGGGAGATGACTGAGGCATTTTTTTGAGAGCGGGTATCCCTTGCTTTACCTACCATTAATATATGATCCTAGTTAGCCCCATTGAGCTTTTAGCTTATCTTTTTCTAGCCACAATATAAGTTTAATCCTTTCTTTTCAATAGCCCTGAATTTGATCCAAAACTCCTAGCAGCAAGTGATAATGCAAAAAGAGTTAGGAGTGAGAAGTTGGAAGAAGGAAAATAGTGGTTGTGGGAATTGAAGAAAAGACTAGAGGTGCACTTGTTTAAAAATGCATAAGTGTTGGTAGGGAGTAAAGAAGAAAAGAGCAAAGAGTTCCTCAAGTACTCCTTACTAATAAGGTAAGTGTGCTTAAAGAAATGGGGAAACAAAGAGAGGTGATGAGTGAAAAAGACCCAATGGTGAAGTAAGAAGAGATGTTCATAATGAAATTTTGATGTATTAAAAGCAGGAAGATAGTCACTTTTACTTGCCAGAATAGTACCTACCCATCCCTTAGCTTATTACAACCCTTCAGTCCTACTTGATCTTTACTTTTTCAAACATTCCTAAATTAGCGGAGTAATACATTAAGAAACATGGGTCAATACATGATACATGTGAATTCTTTGTGAGTGAGTTGAATTCTTATTTATATACCCATACATGTTAGAAATTGAAAACTTGCGAGTGGGAAAAAATAGGTATCTCTCTTGTTGTGAGGGCATAGTTGATGAGATATAATTTGTCGTTCTTGATCATTAATTTTCATGGGTGCTAGGGTTTAAGTCAATTCTTGAGGCTAGGAAGTCTTCACTTAATTATGTGTGATTTTGTGGTTATACATTGCATGCTCTATTTGTAACTTGCTATCTAAAAGTCGTTGTAGCCTTTGCTTGAATTGTCTTGTTTCAATTTGCTATGTGTGTGTTCTTCATGTGCATGAGATGTAATAGAATTATTCGAGGATGAACAAGGCTTCAAGTGTTGGTAGTGATCTTGGTATAATTACATGCCCAAGTGCTATTTTATAACTTAGTTTAGTCATGTTTGTCAAATTAATTAATTATATTCTTATGGGTATTTGTATATTTATGTGCAAAAACTAACCAACATGATTAGTCTTTATTTTGTAGGTGTAAAATGCTTAGGAGGGACTAAATATGATGGTTGAAGTTTTAAAGGAAAGATCGAACAAAGTGCAAAAGAAGGAAATTTGACAATGCAAGGGGAAGGCTGGCCGCGCCGGGTTTTAGCATGCCACGCTGTGTGCGCCGCACCCAGCACCGTGACGCCCCATGCCATGCGCACAAGCATGTCAATCCAATGATGCCACACGATAGGCCCATGCCACACCTGCCTTCATCGCGTCGATGTCCGTGCCACGACATGTGAGAGCGCGATGGCCTCCGTGCCACACGCCCGATGCACATCGCCATGCCAACTTTCGATTGCACCCTGCGCGACCAGTCTGTTCCATGGAGCTGATGCTGCGCGATGGGAAGTGTGGCACAGAGCTGAGTCCTCGGCGGCCAATTTTGCGAAAATGCCTAAAACTATAAATTCAACCCTTAGCTTCTGAAATCATTTATCACAAAATATTTTTGGAGAATGAAAAGAAAGCGAAAGGGAGAAAGGAAGGAAACTCTACCTAAGGTTCAAAAATTTTCATTCTCTTTTAATCATTCTTCAGTACATTTACTTTAATTATGTTTTTGAGGTGTGAACATGAGTGGCCTAAACCCTTCTTCTAGGGTTGAGACCATATGATATGAATGTAAATGCATGAATTCATCTTTGGTTCGAGTTTTCATTTTTATTTTGTCTTTAATCTTAATTGTCATTGTTTTTATTCTTGATCACCATGAAAACAAACTTGTTAAACTTAGGTAAAAGCTCGAAAGAGGAACCTAGTTAGAACACAAGAATACGAGGGGAGCAAACTCAACACATCTTTATGATAGGAATTCGCGGTTAGGATAGAAACTATCCTCATTTGCCTTGCTTGGTTAATTAAATAGGATGATATCTAGACACCGACTTAGAATTTTCACATCTCCACTCGTAGAAGTAGTTGTGAAGCTAAGTTGGGTTTGTGGTCAAAGGCAAAATTCCTGTCGAGGCATAAAAGCCCCGTAAACCACATCCATAGTGTTAAATTGCTTACAGATGATGATAAATGCAGCAACGATGTAGGTGTGAGACTAGTTTGTTGTGTAGGCTTGAAAGACCATGAACTGCTTTGCATTTTAGCTTTGTGAGACAACAAGCTGAAGTTTTAATACTTTGCCTCAAACCATCATGGTGTAGCATTATGATTTCGGGCCTTAACTCTAGATGCTTCTTGTTTATTGTTTCCTGACTATTATGTGATCACTTCTAGATTTAATTACAATTTTCCAAAATCTCTACAATCGAAACTTGTGAAGGATAATTAAGTCTTGAACTTCAATATTCGCTAGAAATTGAAAGTCATCCATGTGGGTTCGACATCTAGGCTTTAAAGAGCCATTGTATTACTTGTACGACTGCATGTGCTTTAACGCGTGCGCTGGGGAACAATAGGCGTACAAAACCAATCAGGGAAAGTCAATGTCTTGATGAAGCATGGTGGCCTACAATCCTTGTCCCGAGTAGTGCGCTACTCCGCCCAAAACCTGCTCACTAGATCCTCTCCTAATCGGCCACTAGCTGAGTGTACTTTGTGACGAGTAAACTCCAAAGCATACTCACCGGACTGTCATGTTACCTTGCTTTAGGTTCAAAAACTCGGTGCTTTAATCTCCCTCATCGAGGAAGGCAATCCGAAATGCGGTATGAAATTCATCTAACCAATGGGCCCTGCTCCAACTGCCCTACTATACTTCCATTGACTGAACCATATGTGTGCAACCCCTTTCACGCCCGTCAAGGCTTTAGAGTATAGCACTCCTCCCCGGTTACTCCCATGATAAGTGATTTTCAGCACTATGTCTTCGTGTGGATCCTCATTACCTTTGATCCAAGACTCAAGGGTTCATCCTCAGAAAATCTTTGACACTTGCCGCCACTGCATTTCCATTCGAGGACATGCGCTACGCCCTTTTAGTTTGACTTGGGCGGTCAAAGCACGGCTAGCATCCGAATGGCAGCCCTAAACTCTGCGTGGGCCACTGCTCCGGGTACTTGATCTTCATTGGCTAGTAGGGCCTGCTGGTGCCCATCCCTATTGCCATTTTCATGACCACTTCTGTTCCATTTCTTCTTTCGTTGTGCCCAACAGAGGCATGGTCTGCAAAATACATATAGCATGAGTTAGAAAGATAGAGTGACATTTCATTGCACGACATAGATCATAAAAGAAGGAACATTTCCTAAAAGTCTCATAACCTCCTCATAATAAATTGTGGTGCACTTCACACCCATGAAAAAGACTACCTTAACGCGGCTTTCGGAGCGCTCTAGGACACTTCAAAACTTAATTATCTGATACAAAGTTTTCATGACCCAAACATAGGCTCGGTTCGAAACACGGGACAAGTGAACCTGAGAGAGGATCTAAGTCGACCCAATGGCATGAACACGATATCTAAAATAAACATACTCAAGCATAAATCTAACATATGTAATGGCCAGTACAGAAAATATCATAATATACGAATAAATAACACAAAAGTGGCCGAATACATGTTATGTTTGAAAGCCTCTACTACTAGACAAGTTGATGGGATAAGACCCCAGCTATATATAGTCTGAAATATAAGTACTCAATACAGCGATAAAGGCCCTTGAAAGATGAGAGTGATCTTGGCGGATTTATATGCCCAAGTGATACTCCAATGCATCATTTTGTCTTGTTTATCCATCGATGTTTGTACATTCTCATGTAAATTGTAGTTAAAATGTGAATTTATACTAACCAACATGACTAACGTTGTTTCTGCGGGAAAAATATAAATTTATGAAGCTAGATGCATGTTGGGAGAATCGGGAATGGACATGAGGCGAGCATGGGGAAAAGGCCAAGGAAAGCGGGAATTAAAGGCTCCGCGTGGAGTGGAAGTGTCACGCGCCATCGCGGATGCATTCTGCCCCGGATGATAAAAGTTGGCCAATTTCCGAGAGGAGGTCGCGTTGCCTCAGTGGCACATTGGACCTAATTACCTAGAACTTGGAATTCTAGTGAAGGTTTGCATTGGAGCCGTGGCACATTGGCCAAGCCCCGTTGCTGCAGAAGTAACTTGCGTTGGGCATAGATACTGCAGGGCGGATTCGATGAGGTTAGCGTTACAGGTACTTGCCGTGTCACGGAAGCGTGCTGCGTGCACTCAGAAGTGACGTTGCTTATTTCAGGAAAAATTCCACTAGTATAAATAGAACACTTAGGTTCATTTTAATTATTCGACTTGGTGGAGCAAAAACCTGGGTTACGGGCGGTTGAGGGGACGAAAATCTTAGGGTTTTTCTCTATCTCTTTCTCCTTTCTTTCAATTGTTTGTATGATTTACACTCATTAGATGATGTTTAATCCACAAATGAGTGGCTAAATTCACTTCTTGTTGAGGTTAAGAACATTTGTAGTGAAATGTAATTATTGATCATTTGGTTTTCCATATTTTCTTACATGGTTGTTACATTAATTCTTGTTCTTACTTGCATTAATGTGTGTGTGTTAATGTATATCTAAAAAGTCGGTTTCACTCGGAGAAACGAAATTGAAGTTGTGAATTGATAGGATATGATCTTTTACTTAGTTTGGGAAAATTGAGAGTTGATTTACCAGGATAGAAATATACACGAAAGTCGTATTAGTCACTTACGGAATCGGTTTGTATGGCTAGAACATGAATTTCTTTTATCACAGAAATGTAGGTGGAAGGTTCATGATTCTTAAGTTGGATTAAATAGAGTTTTAATCCATAGGCAATAATTCTTGACTAGCAACCGGAGGAAAGATTCATCAAATTGTATCGATAATTTATTTCTCTACATGTTCGTTTTAGCCTCAGCATGCTCATGCTTATAGTTCAGACTCAAATTGTATATTCGTTTTAGACTTAGTATAAATTAGGAAACAAAATATCAAATTCTTCTTCACCTTGTTATCGCATTTTTAGAGTTAAAAGTTTATTGACACTTGATTAGATTGGTGTAGTTCGATTTTTAATGGGATCGATACTTGGCTTACTTGAGCCATTTTACTACTTGTTCGACCACGTGCCTTGTAGTCATCAGACCGACGAACAAGGACTCACCAGCTAAGACTGAAGATGTACGTCGAGTTTGGCTCTTGCGATTGAGCACGAATATCCAAGCTTTGTATCATCAAATGATACAACATAGAATATGCGGTCGGTACTTTGGAATGTCTGAGTATGAAAGTAGGTAAAACAGACAGTTAAATACATAAGAGTTCATAGGAGTAGTTGGCGTAATCACAAATAAATATCATGATGTTAACATAGGCTCAAGGTTTTCAAATGTTGCCAAACAAGTCATAATCATAATCTTAGGATAAAAGCGTTTTATAGAAGATAACTTGAGCCAAGTAACATAAGCCATAACATTTAATAAATTATGAGGAACAATGGGAGGACTCGTCTTAACCAATACCATCATGATAGAGCCTTACATGATTGCCCAACTTCCTTTTGCCCAAATGAGTGGGTTAATCCTGGCTTTCCATGTAGGGGACGTGCGTGTGTGGTGTATCACAGGGATCCAATAATAAATACATATGTACCAAACAGTAGCACATAATTTTGAGCCACGGAGGTTTACCTGAACGCCGGGTCTACTCGGTACTAGACACTACTTCAAAAATATGCACATGAGGGTTTATATAAGCCCTTAAGAAATTCATGGCCAAATAAATAATAACATGATGGATCCCACTTGAAAATACATGATTAGCCATGAATAAGGGCCCGTGAATCAGCCAAGAGTCATAAATCTATAAATCATGAAATCCATGCATATTTGTAAAACATGTATATACTTGATATTCATAAATCCATGATAAATGTGAGAGAAATCATATCATAAATCGTAAATCATAATGCAAGGCTTAAGAAGATCTAGATCATAATGGAATCATAAGCGACTTTCACGAAGCATACATAATTGGGCATAATTTAATTAAGATTTGAAACTATAAATTAATAATCAAAATAGTTATAAAATATTCCATAGATAATAAAACATGATTTAATACATGAAGGGAATTGAACCATAGAAAGATCATAGAGAATTTCACAAAAATTGGAATAAACTGAATGAATCATGATCTTGAATCTAAATTGAAATTCTTAGAATTTGAGATGAATTTTGAGCATGAGAGTGAAATAAACTCTCATTTAATAGCATCACATACCTAGGTAAATATAATTCACACTCCTACTTGAAAGCCCAAAGGGTGGGGAGAATTTGAAGAAATTCTTCCAAACTTGATCTTCAAGGAAAGACTCTAAGTTGCATGCATGGAGTGAAGATACATAGAATAGGTTTAAAACCCTTTAAACCCTACTAACTGAGCTCAAAATGACATAGTTTAGGACTTTAGAATAGATATAATGAAAATACCCTTAATGAAAAACTACAGAAAATCTACACTACAAGTGGCAGGCTTGGTCCCTACTTGGTCGTTACTGGCTCCCCACGGGTTGTTACTTCCCTTGTTGCTTCAGCCTATTTTCAATCCCAGACCTGCGCCACGATGACAGGTACCACGGAGTCATACCAGCTCCCACAACTCATGGCAACCATCTGTTATCACCACTTCGCCCACTTTTGAAAACCTTCCAACGGGGAGCATACCTGGCACATATGCTTGAACTAACGGGTCGTCCATGACCCGTGACTGCATCCTTGATCATGATCAACCTCACAATGACTCCCTTTCAAAGGCATTATATCAACCAACAGGTCATCCTTAAACCCGTTTTCATAGAACTCCTCACAACATAACCCAACCACGACGGCTTCTCACGACTCATGGACACAATGATAGATACCACGAGTTGTTAAGGGGAAATTTCTGGTTTCTCTGCTACTATTCTTTCAAATCTCCCTCCGGTCTTAAGCATTTTTGAGATTTATAGGTGGCCATTATAGTTGACACTATCAATAGCCGTTAAAGTAGGTATGTTTTAGCAACAATTTAATTGGATTTAATAAAAATAAAAATAGGCAGTAAAGTGTTATGCAACCATCTTGAGAATACATTTAGTGTCCATTATAATTGTCGCTACTCAATAGGCATTAAACATATCCTTTCCATGGCCATTATATTTGATGTTAAACGAAGGTGTAGGTCATTTTGAAATGTATTTGCGGATATTTTAGTTACCGCTAACAATTGCCATTGGCCATTTCACTTTTAGCGGCAATTAAACCGCCATTTCTTGGCGATTTTGTATATTGTCGCTAAAGCCTTTAGAGACCCTATGTACAATGGCAAAATTCTAATCGCCGATATATGTTATAGCGACAACTACCAATGCCATGAAAGGCATTTTTAATAGCTAGTGAAAATGGATTATCCCGTATATAAAATGCGCTATCATGAGAGTCTGTATTTCCTATCCGGAATTGCGTTCGGTGGATATACACCACTAACAAAAAGGTTCACTATGCCAACATGCCATGGCAGCTCCAGGATTGGTCATAACAAATAGCTGTTCATCGGGGAAGGTCTCGTGATTTCGGCTCTACAGTGACATGCTTTTGTTCACCCGGCCAAGAAAGATGAGCTGATACACGATTCTCTATTCCTTTTTGATATTTGATCTCAATATCAAATTCTTGGAGTAGCAGTATCCACCAAATGAGCCTGGGTTTAGCATCCTTCTTTGCAAACAATTATTTGATTGCGTCATGGTTAGTGTACACTACCACCTTTGTCCCCTCTAGGCCCGAAATTTATCAAAGGCATACACTACAGCAACAACTCTATTTCGGTCACGGTGTAATTCTTGAAATTTGTGTCTAATGACTTGTTTGCATAGTAGATGGGCTGAAATCTCTCTTTCCTCTATTGTCTCAAAATGGCTCTTGCCTTAAAATCACGGCATCACACATCTCACTATGAATGGAAATGACTAATGCAGGCATTATAATTGGAGTTGTTATCAAGTTGTCCTTGGGGAGTATTGAAAGGCTGCACACATTCTTCATTGAACTCAAACTTCATCTTTCCAGAGTTTGCATATTGGGCCGACTATTTTGGAGAGTCTTGAATGAACCTCCAATAAAACCCATCATGTCCCAAAATTGCGCATCCTTTTTACATAGGCAGGTGGTAGCTTCTCAATAGCCTCGATCTTATACCCTTTGACCTCAATACTAGATTTTGAAATTTTTTGACCTAGTATTTGTTACACCCCGTAAATTCTTGACACGTAGATGGCCCTATTCATGTTGTTGAGTGTTAGAGTGCCATACATGCTATAAAAAAGGCAGGGAAAGATCGGACAAGCGCCAGGATCGGCGGCGCAAGGTAAATGCGACTTATAAATCGCATTCAGGAATGCGACTTATAAATTGCATTCCAGGAATGCGACTTATAGGTCCCAATTATATATAAGCCTCCAACTTCAGTTTTTGCTTCATTTCACTTATAATTTCCGGTGAACAAACAGAAAAACGAGTAAGAAGTGATTTGGAAATTTCATTCACGATTGCGCGTCAACGAGTCAAACTTGAATAATCTCTCAGATACCGAGGTATTTAGCAGCAAGGAGCATTCCTACAGTTATTTTCATAAATTCGGCCCATGGAAATCATCGTGCTGAGCTAAGGTAAGTGGAATTGCTCCAAATTAGTGTCAATATACTCCTAGCCTTAAAATGAGTATTTCTCCCTTATGGACTTTCGAGAAATAGCGAGTTTTGATATTTTCTCAAATAAGCCGAAGTTTGGGATATATATATATCAAAGTGATGTTTTCTTCCGGAATATTAGTGTATTTAGTTCTAATTGATATATATGAATGCAGTTGGGAGAAATAGCAAAAGTACTGAATCGAACTACGCCGGTTAGTCGGAAACTTCGAAGCGAAGGTATGTAAGCTAATTCCTCGGCAAGTTAGTAATCCGTCACAGTAGATAGTGTTATATAGAAGAAGAATTCAGAAGTCAAGAATTGAGTCATAACATGAGTTTAGCAAGCGTGTTTTGAATTGGCAAGCATGTTTATAATACTATGAATATGTTCGAGAATAAAAGTTAGTAAAGCAATATCGGATAGTCGAGATAATATCCCGGTCTGAGTATAGTCGAACAGATCGAGATGATATCTCGGATACAGTATAGCCAGACAGTCAGATAATATCTCAGAAATACCGTATAATTCCACAGTGTGAGAATTAATATAACACAGAAAAGAGTTCGAAATGAGAATAAAGATAGTATTTTCGGTTCAAACATGCTTGCTATATGTGATTATTGGTTGTTGAGACTTTGTTTGTGTTATGAGGCACCCCTTTGACGTCTCGCCGCCCAGGTTGTGCTGTGTCGACCCACCGTGAGGTGGGGATACATCACTCAAGTGGCATGCCATCCACTTGATAGGACGGAGTAGGATGGGCATTCCCATGCTCCGGGCTGATCGACGCAACAGTATGGCTTACCTGTTGTGCGCTTGCGCCCGGGGGACAGTTACGAATGCAGACACGATTACGGTTTACAGTTTACGTACAGGAGTCCTCCAGGCTCAGACACAGTTATTTTATATCAGAGGCCATAGCCGAGATGGGGCCAGGGCGGTAAGAGGTGCTCGTAGTTAGTAGACGAGTGGGCCAAACTTATATTTGGATGAGTTTTGACCGGGTAGGGGTATTAGATTGTTTGTTGGTTGGCACCTTCTGGCTTATGAGGCTGGTAGTCCTTGCTTGTTATATATGTATATATATATGTTATTTATTAGCTAATAGACGGCGGATCGCCACGTCGACGGGTACGCTCCTGCCTTATTCTCGGTATAAGCACATTTGAATTCTATCGGTTGGCAGAGTTTCGAGATATCTTCTCTTTTGTATGATTTCTAGTTATGTTTATATTGAGTTCTCAAATCAGTTTGCTTTACTCAGTACCGGTGTGCGACGCTTGCGTTGGGGCTGCATTGCACTGCCAGAATTTTTCGTAGACCGAGCCGATCCTCGTGATTCCATCCAGCTCATTGGTCATCGGCTCTGTCATCAGGAGCTAGACAACTAGAAAGTCTATTTCTTTTCTTTTGTTGTACAGTATGGGTAGGTCGGGGCCCTGTCCCGACCATTTTATCGATATTCCTTAGAGGCTTGCGGGTTGTGTATATATATCTCCTGTAGTTAGTTATTGCCCGTTCGTGTGGGGGCCGTGCGTATGCTTAAACTGTTTAGCTGTTTATTTGATTGTGTTGGCCGTGTGGGGCCGTATTCCAGGATAGTATTGGTGACCTTTCCGGTCACATAGATATTCAGTATTCATTACTATTGAGAATACTTCCAGCGGCATAGTGGCGCTTGTCGGCTTGCATAGGTTTCCTACATAAGTATGATTACGGTTATTTGAAGTTATGGAGTACGGTGGCTATAAGCCCAATCGGCCGGAGGCTGTATTTACAAACGTTATATAGCCCGTTGATTCAGGAATCTGAGATAGAGCCAGCCAGGGACCAGATGTGCTTAGGCTCAATAGTTTGCTTCGGAGTCCCTAATAGGGCACCGGGTGCCGAGTCATACCCCCCCAAGGCGGCGCGTAATGATATTATCCTTTCATGTGCCATAAAATGGCATTTCCCCATATCAACACAGGTTTGGTCTGTCACCTCCCATCCTGGTTAACACCACATCCAAATAGTTAAAATAGTCATCAAAATCACTTTCATATCTTGAGAAGTCGTCCATAAACACTTCAACAAATCTCTCCACTATGTCTGTGAAAATAGCTGTATGCCTCACAAAAGTTTCTGGAGCATTGCATAGTCCAAATGGCATCCTTTGAAATGCAAGGTGTCAAAGGATAAAGTGAAAATAGTCTTGTATCCTAAGTCTTCCTGTGCAATCATGATCGGTGTATCACGAATATATCATCCAAAAATAATAATAGTCTTGACTAACCTTTCTAACATCTGGTCCAGAAAAGGCAATGAAAAGTGATCCTTCTCGGTGGTTGTGTGCTTCCTGTGATCCAATGAAGATCCTCCACCCTATTTGTTATTTGAGGTATCAAATTCATCTATCTTATTTCACACCACTTTGCCACCTACCACTTTGGACACCATAGGCAGAAACCGCCTATTGGCTGGCCGAAATAGGATGGAATGACACCTACATCAGCCACTATTATTTCCCTTCTTTACCACCTCCTTCATGATCAGATTTAGTGTCTCCTGTAATGTTCCTTTTTACAAATTCTGACCCCCTTTTCTAATAAGTATTTTATGCATGTAAGGCTAGCATCCTTTATCTCCATTCTATAGACATGTCCTTTGTCATCTGGCGCCATCAGCACTTTGACAACCTGTCAACCCTGTTCATCAGACAAGCAAAAACAGTGTTATCACTTGGACAGTATATTATCACTGCCTAAGTAAGCATATTTCAAGTGAGCGGTGTCACGGCAGTACACAGGACCATAGACACGGGAAGAGGAGCGAAGGACTCCGTCAACCCATGGCGTAGGCATATAACTGTTCATTCATAAAAGGCGGTTCATAAAAGGCGGAAAACTTAACTTAATAATCATGAACTAACTGAAAATCACAACATGAGAGGTAAGGAACAACAAAACAAAATACGAACAATAAGGGCAGAATACTACACATAGGTTTAAAAGCCTCTACATAAGATAGATGGGTTGAAGGGACAAGACCCCAACTAACCCAAACATTCTAAAAGAAAAACATAAGATAAGTAAATAGGTCTGAACGTGAAGCCCTCGAATCAGGAGGACTCACCACTGAAGACTAAGCAGAACTGAGCGCAGGCTAGGGACAATGCTGAACCTGCGAGCCGGATCCTAAAAATTTGTGGGTCAGTACTTGAAAGGTACTGAGTATGTAAGGTATGCAAGACAATGCTTTAAAACATAAAAGTTTTAAGAGTGGGGACATCATGATCATAAAACCAAAATCATAAATATATCGTAAGGCTCAAGATTTTCCAAGTACATTCGTAAACCTGTCATAGTCATAACATGAGGGAAAATAGTTCATAAAACATAATTGAGCCAAAGGAACAAAATCATGCATGCATCAAACCTTGAGGAACAATGGGAGATTTCTATAACCGACATACTCCACATGAGCACACATGGAGCCCGACCTGTAAATCTAGTCAGGAGGTCTTCCATATCTTACCAAGGATATGAACCATGAAAGGTGTGATATCACTCATGAAGGCCCCATAGGGCACAGGGGACATTCACTGAGGAGGTCCTAACATAACCTACGGTGGCACGTAGTTCTGAGTCGGGCATAACTTGGGCCCCGAAGCTACTTGGTGTTAAGTACTACTCCCAAAACATGCAATGTGCTCATAGAAATTCATACGTGACATGCGTGACTATTCGAATCATAACAATCATACATACCTGAAAATTTATAGTCCTAGCCATGGAATTGGTCCGGTGAGTCGGCCAAAGTCATAGTTCATAAGACTTAAGCAACATGTGGGCTTTTTCCCATAATTTTAATCATGCTTGAAATGATTAAATTTATATGAAACATGATCATGGTAACATGAGAAATAGAAAACTCGAAGACATGCTTTAAATTCAAAAATTCATATCATGCTTGCAGAATCATTATGAACATAAATTTTACTAAAAATCTTTTATAATTGGGCATCCATACTTTTAGAGTCTTAAATCATGAAATATAAAATATATACAAGTAAAATCAGCCCAAACACTTCAAAATCCGCAATTTAAACATAACACCACAAGCTCATCTAAACTTTTGAGGAATCATGCAAACGGGATTAAGACCTATAAGAATTTCGAAAATTTAAACATAGAATATGGGAAGAAATGGATATGGGTAGGGACTAAACTACCCATTCAAACCCCACATACCTGGAAATTTTGAGACCCTAACTCCCTTGAAAACCCTAGGTAGAATCTTGAAGAACTTGAAGGTGTGCACTTGAATTCCCTTTCCTCCTTCCTCTCTACACTTGTGTCAAATAGGGTTTGTCATGGCTGATTTCCCTTTAAAAGACCCTGTCCCAACCTCAAAATGATGTAGTTTAGGTCTTAGGAGTGTAGGAAATTACAAGAAGGCCCTTACTAATTTGTAGGAAATCACTATTAGGTGACCCTAATGGGCGACCTGACGATTCGTTGCCAGGAGAAACAAATCATTGGGTGCTTTCGTCAAGTCCACTAGAAATTTTTCCTTGGCTCTAAATGGAGGACATGACGACTCGTCTCCCGGTGACATGACTCATTACCAGCTTTCATTAAGTACACTGGATCACCCTCAAAATTCTTCTCCAGGACCTCTCCACGACTAACATGATGACTCGTGGTGGCTAAAAACAAGTCGTTACATCACCCGTGCGGACCTAGAGTCCCTTCACCAACACAGGCCTTCCCACGAGTCACTTAACGACTCGTGGGGCTCCCTGGAAAGTCGTCTAATAACTCGTCCTACAATGCTGCAATATTTTTTTTCCATATTTTTTCCGTTTGACTCCCGGGTCTGATCCTTGGGTTCCCAGGGTATAACAACAGGTAAAGGTTTCAATTCAAGAACTAGAGCATTTTCAATGGAAGGCTTCGACTTTTCCCATGTCAAGGATTTATCAAGCATCTCCAAAGGAGCATCTCTCCAGAGGTAGGAGCCGATAACATCCAAGAAAGTTAAACATTCAGTCACATCTGAACTTTTCACCTATTCTTTCCCATATACTAATGCTCTTCCAAGTGGATATTTCTATGATAAATACTGCTCTAAAGTCTTAGTGGACATTTCAGGCTCTACTGATATGATGGCCTACAACTCCTCATAGTGAGGTGGCAACCTTGCTGCCCTATACACATCAAATACTGCTTGGCCATCCAGAATCATTAACATCTTGCCCGACTTCACCTTGATCATTGCATCTATGGTGGCTAAGAATCCTCTTCCCTAAATGATGGGACATTCTTCATCAACTTCATAGTCCAAGATTATAAAGTTCACCGGAGAGATGAACGGTCCCACTTTAATCAATAAAACTTCGATCACGCTATAAGGATAAGCAAGGAACTTGTTGGCTAACTGCAATGTCACTGTGGCGGAGCGTGGTTCACCTAATCCCAAAGTTTTGAACAAGGATGCAGGCATCAGATTAATGCTTGTACCCAAGTCACATAGTGCAGAACCAAATTCTCTGCTCCCAATGACCATTGGAATAGTGAAGCTCCCAGGATCTTTCAGCTTCTTTGGAATTTTATTCTCCACCTAGAAACTGCACTCTTCCATAAGAGCTACAATCTCAAACTTCGTGAGCCTTTATTTATTTGCCACGATATTCTTTAGATACCTAGCATATTTCTGAACCTCCTGCAAAAGCTCCACCAACAGTAGATTCATATGTACCTATTTCAAAGTATCAAGAAATTTCTTACAAGTTGTGTCCTGCTTCTGCTTCTTGAATCTTTATGGGAATGGAGGAGGTGGTCTGGCTTCCACTAATTTCCGCTTTGAAGTGCTTGACTTACCAACCTCATGCTTAGACCGCAAAACATTCTTTTCATCTACTTTGTCATTCCTGGGTATTACCTCACCCAATTTTTTTCCACTGTGCAAAGATATTGCGCTCACATTCTCCTTGGGGTTCATTTCGGTGTTACACGAAAGTGCCCCTTGGGATCTGTTAGTCTGCTGGAGGACCAATTGCCCCATCTACCTTTCCAACTCGTGGATTGACTTCTAAATATCTGAGTCTACTAAACCATCCACTGGATTGAATTCTAATCACCTGAGTCTGCTAAACCATCCATTGCTTCATCGTATCCTCTAAAGAACTGCCCTGCTGCTGGCCCTGCGGTCTTTGAAAGTTGTTATGGGGTCTGGGGAAATTTTGGTTCCCTCCCCATGAGGGATTAGCTGCATTCATGTACCCCCGGTTGTAACCATTTTCTACACAACCTCCAGCACGACTTTGTAAACCAACAAAATAAATAGACTATGGGTTTAGAGNCCAACAAAATAAATAGACTATGGGTTTAGAGAGAAACCTGAATAAGCATGGCCTTCTCCATACACCTCACATAATGGTGGTGGAGTCTAAACTTGTTGAACCTAGTTCAATTGGCTTACAACTGGTGTGATCGCTAACTTGCTAATCATATTTACCAACTGGATGATATCTACTCGGATTGCCGATACACCATCAATTTCAAGCTTCCTTGGCACATTGGATGATGTGACACCTCTTCTTGAATCCTAATAATCATGACTCCTAACTGACATAAGATTCAATAGAGATTCTATGTCATCATAACTCTTGGACAAGATTTATTCATGTGCTGTTGCGTCAAGCAAAATTGTTGACTCTAGCTTTAGTCCTTCTATGATGTTGTTCCCAATGATCTACTTTGACTGCATATGGTGCGGGAAATCTATCAAATAACCCTTGTATCATTCCTATGCCTGAGCTAAGGTCTCACCATCTTTCGGCACAAAACCTGAGATCTTTCCTCTCAACTCTTTTACGCTCCTTGAAGAGAAGAACTTGTTGATGAATTTATTGGAAAGAGCCTCCCAAGTAGTGATAGAACTTACTGGCTCATTCTGATACCACTCCTTAGCTTCACCAATCAACAAGAAAGGGAGCAACGTGAGCTTAACATACTCATCTAACACATTCTAATAGTGAAACTTCTCATTCAGCTCCACAAATGTAATCATATGTTAGTGGGGATCGTTGTGTGGCTTTCCTTGATATTGACAAGTATTTTGAACCAACTGCATGGTTCCCTCCTTCAACTCAAAATTTTCAGTGATTGCCGGCTTAATGATTGCTTTAGAAGAGTTCTCCAAGTTTGGCGGGAAAAGTTACGCACTGGAATCCTATCCTGGTTGTTGCCTTGCGCCTGCTCATGATTTTCTTCCATATCTAACCTACGAAAAGTCCTCTCAATCTTAGGATCAAAATGAGCCAAGGTTGGTCCTTGACTTTTTGTAGCTGGCATACATTGAACACAACACCTGCAAACTTCAACAACCAACAAACAAACATAAATTGCAGAATAGTGGAATAAAAATCCTAGCCTGCAAAAAATTAATCAATCTTTAAGTCCCCGACTGCAGTGCCAAAAACTTGATGTCGCTCAAGCGCACATAAACACACATGGTTGTCAAGGAATATAGGACAGTAAAGCCCTAATTATCGATCCATCCGAGACTTGTTCGATTAATTGCTCAAGGTCAACACTTTATTTCATTATTCTAATAAACACAGATGAAAATGAGGAATGATATTAAAATTATACTACTAAACTTGAAAAGTAAATTAACTAATGAATTGAACGCGAATTCACAAATGTTGTAATTCAAATGACGATAGAATCGAGGATAGTGGAACTTTTGCTTCAGGTTGAGTTTTAAGACTTGAATATGCTAGACTAGTTCCTCATAAGGTTTCAAGTTGAAAGTTACTATCCTATTTCTTGCCATTCTCCCGAACATGCAAGAACTATCTCACAAACCTTAATTCCCATCTCGCTATGGTCATCGGAGAAACATATAATGAAAGTTGTGGCTACTAGTATTCAATTGAACAAGGTTGAAGGGTATACTCCTATCCTCGACAATGAAATCTATCTTGAATAGGACCGCCATGCTGATTAATGATATAGATATCTCCTGATTGATAATATATGCCCAGCAGATAGAGGCAGAGTAGATGAAGGAGAAGGAGAGCGAGGCCAAGAGGGCCAGTATAGGGAGCCATAGGCATTTCCAATAGAGATCTGGTGGTAGACATTGCCCTTAGTTCCACCAGAGGTCATCAGCCCCAGCTCCCTTATTAATCAGCGTTCCATCCAGACCTCGAGGAGATCATATAGGTAGAACGTTAGGCTCTAGGGGTCATAGGAGCATGATTGAGGAGCACACTTTTCCAACCTATAGGAAGTGTAGCAGGAGGCACCCCGGAGAGTGCTTGGTTGGCACTGATGGGTGCTTCGGGTATGGGAAGCCGGGGCACATGCTCAGAGATTATCTTTCATCTAGGCAGGGTGACGATAGAGGATGTGCCCCAACCACCACTTCAGCAGATCCAGTAGTTCACCCATCCCAGCAAGGCTCCTTTTATAGCGTAGTGGGCAGGCAACGCCAGAATAGGTTCTATGCACTTTCATCTCATCAGGAGTAGGAGTGCTCACCCGATGTGGTTAGTATTATATTACGAGTATTCCATCTATATGTGTATGTATTGTTATATAGTTTTGGTGTTAGTCCCAAACTTCTATCACAAATCTTCTTAGTCTCTACTCCAATCAATGAGTCAGTTCTAGCTCGAAGGGTATACCTGTCACAATTCTTCAAAAAAATCACCTCAGCCGACTTAGTGGAGTTATATATGACCGACTTCGATGTTATGTTTGGTATGGATTGGTTACATACCTGTTATGCGTCAGTCAATTGTAGAACCCGTACGGTAGAATGCTGATTTTTGGGTGAACTAGTCCTAGAGTGGAAGGGTAGTTCAGCTGTGCATGTAGGTTACTTTATTTCCTATTTAAAGACCGAGAAGATGATATCAAAGGTTTGTGTATACCATCTAGTTCGGGATAAGGATTCTACATCTGAGACCTTGACCTTTCAATCAGTTCCCGTTGTATGTGATGAGTTGGTAACACCAACTCATTAGGCTCTTAAGCCTGAATTTTTTCTTAGTTTTTGAGTTTTTTTTTGTGGATTTTGTGCCATTTTTGCCTTTGTTGTGTGCATATGCTTAATTTGAGGAAAAAAAGCAAGAAATGGAGCAAAGAGAAGGAAGTGAATGAAATTCAGCGTTTCACCAAAAAAATCAGTAAAATGCCGGTCAAAAGCCGATAACCACTGCCTTCGGGAAACAAATCCACTGGAGAAACACGGGTTGCCAATGGCCACTCTCCGGTCTAAACACCGAATAACACCTGACTTGCTGGATGGAAGAGAAAAGTATCGGCGGTGCACGGATGGAGATCGGCGAAACACCGAACGAACAACCGATGGTTACTAGAATTTATTAAAGGCCAAGATAGTGTAACGGGCGGTCCGTGGATTGTAACCTGTGAACCTCCAGTACTTCCACCAAATCTAGAACGCTGCTCAGGGGAAAAATTATCCAGCAAGGAAAAAGAGAGAGAAGATACCCTATTTTCTTGGATATATATTCTAGAAAAAGTACTGTGTACTCATCATCATATCATGTTTCCATTCCTAGATTTAGAACATTCCCTTGGCATAGAAGAGGAGAATTTGATTGGTAGAATTTGAAAAGTACCATCCTCTTTTTCTTCTTCTTCTTCTTGATAGCAAGGTATTGCCATTGTTGAAGACTACTTGTGAACTTGATAACTCTTGTTATTTAATTCAATGAGTTTATTGTTAAATGTGCTTTTGAATTTCTTAATTATGAGTAGCTAAATCATTAACTAGAGGTGTGTGATGATGAATGCTTAATTAAAGTGGGTATTGCTAGATTCATCTCAATATTGTTTAACGAAGAGTAAATCTGTTAGATTCTTTTCAATTTATAATGGAAGATCCATTGATTATGATGTGGGTCTAATTGTTCTTACTTGATTGTTTCTTGCAAAAGAATAATTTAGTATTGGAAGAGAATTTAATGGTGAGTATGGATGAGAGATTGTGAAATTGGGCTATAAATAGCCGAAATTACATTCTCACTCCTAATTATTAGCTAATAGCTAGAAATTAGTGCAACTATTAATCCAAATCTGATCGGATTGAGCTAATGGTGACTAGAGGTTTGATAAGACTCTAGCAAGAGGTATTTATAAAGTTGAAAAGTAGTAAATACCCATTTTCCCAAGATTATTTACACTAATTGAACTTATGAGAGGACCTAGCATGACCCTATCTGGTTAGTATATCATCTACACCACACCTCTAGTCTTTCACATTCTTGTCAACAACCTTGGTAATTTTGCTATCATAGTTAACCAAATTAGCAATTATACTCTATTACAAATTCCAATCTCACCCAACTTTCTTATTTCTATGTTATTTCTAAGTGGTCCAAGCTAAATTCATGTTCTCAACCGACACTTGTAACTATCCTCACTAGACCTTGTGGGATTCGACTCCAACATTCATCGGGTTACTTGTTTAGACACTGCGACCGTGTATACTCTTTGCATGATGAGTATATTTTGGATGTTATAAAAAATGGCAACATTGCCGAGGAGTAGCGCTTGGTATTCTTGTGGTGATTGTTAATTTGAAATAGCTTTGCATCTTAGTTATTTAATGTGATTTTGTTGTGATTTTTGGGATATCACAACCATATGAGTCATCACTCCCAAGCAGGGGATAACTTAGTGGAAGGTAACATAGAGCATGAGGAAGATATCTCGGTGATGCCGGAGATTGCGGGAGCCATTCGCCTACCACCCACGGTAGGAAATACCGTATTTCATGTCAATAGACCATGGTGCATTTGCTGCAAATGAAGGAATCTTTGGGGGTAAACCAAGTGAGGACGCAAATCGGCATGTGAGAAATTTCTTGGAGATATGCCAGCCTTTCTACATCACAAACTTAAGTCAAGAGTCTATCAGGCTAAGGCTTTTCCCATTTTCTCTAACGGGAGAAGCGAAAATGTGGTTGGAAGAATTTCCACATGGTTGTATTACATCTTGGCAAGAATTAACCGAAGCCTTTTTGGATCGTTTCTTCCCTCCATCGAAAATATTGCAGCTGAGGGATGACATCACAAATTTCAGGAAAGAGCCTGAAGAGCCTTTGCATGAGGCATGGCTACAATTCAAAAAGAAGGTCGCTCTTTGTCCCAATCATGGCCTTCCTGATAGAGTTCTTTTCCAAAGCTTTTACCGAGCCCTTGACTCCGTCAACAAATCCATTGCCAACAATTTAGCTGTAGGGTCTATTATGGATCAAATATATGGGTTGGCTAAAGCCCTTTTAGATCGATTGACAAAAACCAATAGGGCCTGACACACGAGAGAGACGAATGTATCTACACATGAGATCAACTCTACTACATTAGCGGCTGAGTTGCAGAAAAGAGATTAAGAGCGAGATGAAACTATTACTAAAATGATGACATAGCTGGAACTCATGACCAAACATGTGATGGGGGCAGGGCCCAAGGTGGTGAATGTTGTAGGCATGCAAGGTCCTTTGCAATATGAAGGAGAATCATCGCTACCGAGGTATGTGGAAGAATTCCAATACATGGGAAATCAAATGGGAGATCCTCGACCGAGGTTTCAATGGACCAATCAAGGTCCTTGCTAACAAAAGGAATAAAACCAAGGCTGGAGAACCCTGATGCATAGGGATGGCCTGAAAGAAATGAAAGATGGGGAAATAGAGAGTAGAATCAAGAGGGAGACCTCTACCACCGAAGTTCAAACCCATATGTTCCCTCTCCAAAAGCTGGAAACGCCCAAAGTTAGCCATGTGTGAGCGATACTGGTAGTGCAAAAATTGGAGAGATGTTAGCAAGGGTCCTCAAGAATGAGGAATAAACCGAGAGCGAGGTCAAGAAATTGAGAGGGGAGGTGTCTAACCTTGCCCAAATGGTGAGCTCTCATTCAGCCTCCATTAAGCATTTGGAAGCTCAAATGAATCACTTGTCCGCTCAAATGGACCCTCGAATGAAGGGAACGCTCCCAAGTGACACAATGTCGAACTGGAAGAAAGATAGTCAATGCATGGCTATTTTCACTAGGAGTGGTAAAGTGGTCGGAGACACAAGTGAAGCCCGAGGAGGCTAGTGATCCAAAATCAAACGAGAAAAATGGAATCGACAAGATTCCAAAGACGCCAAGGAGTGGTGAAAAGAGTGAAGAGAAAGGTGAGGGGAAGGATAATGAAATCCCCTCAAATGATGATGAAGATGAGGTGACCACAAAGGCCCCAAATGATGACAAGGTCCAAGCAAGAGCTCCATCTCCTCATCCACAACAGTTGACCAAGAAAAGGAAGGACGATCAATTCAGCAAATTCATTGACATGTTCAGCAAATTGTCCATTAATATACCATTGGTAGATACTCTTCTCCAAATGCCAGGATATGCTAAATTTATTCAAGAATTTCTGAAAAAGAAGAAGGTGGTTGATGCAGATAGTGGGGAGACGACGCATGAGCAATCTTGCCCCCCAAGCGGGAAGACCCTAGAGCTTTCAAAATCCCTTGTATAATTGGGATATGTATGTTTAAGAAATCTCTATGCGATCTTGGTGCCAGCATAAATTTAATGCCCCTGATCATTTTCAAGAAGTTGGGACTTGGAAGAACAAAGCCTACATCTATGAGGTTGCTCATGGTGGATCGTTCCATTAAAAAACCTGTGGGGGTGTTAGAAGATGTTTTGGTAAGGGTGGATAAATACATCCTACCTGCTGATTTTGTAGTCCTTGATTGTAAAATGGATATGGAGATACCCATTATTTTGGGGAGACCATTGCTCGCTACAGGGAGAGCGGTGGTTGATGTGGAGCTAGGGGAGCTCAAGTTCAGAGTTGGATGTGAAGAAGTCACCTTCAAGGTTTGTCAATCAGCTGAAACTCCCGCTGAATGCAAGGTGATCGGGGAGTTGCAAAAAGAGGATGAGGATAGTGGAATTGAGATGGAGGAGACGAAGTCAGAGGATGGTCCGTCGAAGAAGAATTGTTAAATGAGAGCTACGTCGTGCCACGAAGTTAACTAAGACGCTTCTTGAGAGGCAACCCAAGTGTTTTATTTTATTTATTTTATGTCGTTTTTTTTGTTTTTGTAGGATCAATAAAATGGGAACAAAGAGGGAAAGAACCACAACAACGTGGGAACCGTGCTAGACCGGTGAACCGCCAATCCAAAAGTTAAAGCTGCCGCCTCAAGTCACAAGAAGGAAAAAGACTGGGAGTTTGAGCATTTGACTGGAGGACACTCCGGCGAATCGCCGATGCAAAACTGTGTACCGCCGGTATGTCGCCGATACAACACAAATCACCTGAAGCATTGGGGACCAAGAGATGGATTGCCGATCCAGTTTGTGAACCACTGGTCAATAGCCAGCTGAGATATAGTGAACTGGGCATTATTTCAAGTGTAAAAGGTAAAAGCGGCGGAACGCCGATTCAATTCAGCGAACCGCCGATGCAGCACCGGTCGAGGTACGATTTTGGTTCAGAATTTAAATAAAATGTGGACCCACCTGACCCCAAATACTTGCTTGAGCCACCTATTCTGCATAATATTCTCTTAGATTCCCCTTTTTACCATTTTTCCATACCCTTTTTATCTTTCCAATACCCAACCTTTCCACTTCCCCATATTTCCTCTTTCTCACCTTTCCACTTCCCACCAACACTTAACTCACCATTACTACCCTACCTTCTCTTCAACCTATCACTATCTCACCTTCCCGCCTATAAAACCTCTCCCTTCCTTCACCAACATCCTCACTACACTCACATTCTCCTTCTTTACTCCACAACCCCTGAAGTTGCCGTTGCTGAAAGTGCTAAGCTCCCACTAGATCTTCTTTGCAACATTCTTTCCTATAGTGTGGTAATGTATCCTTGTCACTTTTATGTTATCATCAATGAAACGTATATTGCATTCTTTTATGTGGCTTGAACATTCCTTTCCCTTCCCTATTAATGCCTTTCCTTCCCATTAGAGTCATGGTTGATTCTCCTTTTGTTGAAATGCTTGGGGGATGACTTTTTGGGCTAGGCGAGGTCGGTGGTGATAGTGCAGGTGATGCCGCTAATGAAAATGAGGAAGAATGACCCGCTCAGGGAGTCTCTTGGCCCTTTCCCTTTTGCATGCATACATTGGGGATAATGTATTCTCTTAAGTGAGGGAGGGATGAGTGTTTGTTTGTTGGGCTGGGGGGGGTCAGTGATTTGATGTTTTTTTTATTGACTTGATATAGACTTTGTCTGGGATTTTATTTATTTTGGTTGTTGATGATTGCCCTTGCCGGGCTTGTTATGGTAATAAAATGAATGACATGATTTAGTTTTGAAGGGTGATGTGTTAGTGATAAAAAGGGTTCTTTGCTTTGGGTTGATAAATTTTGTGTGCATGACCCAAGTTTTCTTATTTTCTTGTTTACCTTTGCAAATAGTAGAATAATAAATAAACTCCAAGGGTTTTCTTTATACCACGGTTCTTTCCCGAGGAGCATTCATTTATTTTCTTTTTCGAACTGGATTGGCATTTTTCGATGAAAGATGGAGTGGTGACTTTCTTAAGGGAAAATGCCATGTTATTTTTGAGTCATTTATGAAGCTGTTTTGAGAGGCACTACTAGAAATTTTTTGAAATGTTTTAAAAAAAATGGGACAGGAAGATGAAAACGATAATAAGTAGTGCTTGAATCAAGAATATAACACTCTTTGTCATACATTGAAGATTCCTTGCTTGACTTATGAATTTGCAAGTAAAGATGTCTTAGAACAAGATTTTGTGTAGATAATGATTTTTATGGTATTTTGAGGAGTGATGTGTTGTGTTGTAAGGACTTTTGTGAATTCCATGTACCTCTTCTTGTCTAGAACGTTCCCCAAGTGTGACTCAAGGAGAAACCTTAGATGTAGTTTCACTTAGAACATGATCTTAGGCCTCCTTTTGGTAGTCACTTCACCCAAAATGACCTCCTTGAGAAAGATAGCCAATGTTTGAGCCTCAAATAGTTTCTTGGAAACCACATTACAAGCCTAATGACCATTTCTAATCCTTCTGTTTGGCACCCATCCTCCCTAATGGATAGCAATAAAATAGTGAAAATGGGGGCTTCAAGCCAATGAATTGGGGAGCGATAAGGAGATGAATGTGAAGATGAGGCAAAATCCTATGTTTGGGGGTTTGAAAGAGAAAAGAAAAAAAATGAGAAATTCAATGTGAGGTAGCACCCAAAACTGTGATGAAAGGAATGAATCATTCGGATTGAAAAGCCTTGAATCGTCAAAAGAGAAAAGAATGGTAAAAGAAGGTGCTATCTCTTACGCACAAAAGGCTAGTTTTGGAATTCATGGGTGTTAATAGGATGGTTGGTGTTACACAAAATATGAAAATAATGAAGAAGGAGAAATAAGGTGGAGTAATTTCAATAAGTTAGTGGGATGTTGCAAGTGTTTATAAAGGAATTAGGGAGGCATTAGTTACTAAAGCTAAACATTTATCCTATCCTTAGCCCTAGCCTACATCATGACCCGCAAGTTCTAAGTGATTTTAAGTGTAGCAGCTCTACATTAGTGGCGATTTACACGAAGGGAAAGCCTATGGGTTGAGTTAGGTGCATGCAGATTTCTTTTGGGAGAATGAGTTCAATCTTACCTTTGTGAAATTCCTTATGTGAGTGCATTGAATCATGAATAAAATAGGAATTCTCTCTTCGGTGAGTGGCATCACCCCTTTTGAGGACACAATTGCATTAAAGGTAAATATGTGCATAAGGCATGATAAATGAAAGCTCTAAGACAGGTTTTGAATGTGCAATGATTATGAATTGAGCTGGTATGTGCATTTTTTGGATGAGCAATGCCCCTTGTTCTATGAAAGGAAAATTCTTGTGAACCATGCTGTGAATGGTGGTATTCTCTTGAAATATCTTCATTGTTTTGGTTTTTAGGGGATTTTGCCTCTCTTTTCCGATGAGATTGGTGAGCATCTTTGGGTTGTCATAGACTAGGTGGTTCTTGATGTTTAAACTTGTGTAGAGTGGAATGTCTTTTAGTTGATGAAAATTGCATTACTTGAGGACAAGCAATGGTTCAAATTTGGGGGTTTGATGAGTTTATAATTCACCAACTCATTAGGCTCTTAATCTTGAATTTTTGCTTAGTTTTTGAGTTGTTTTTGTTGATTTTATGCCCTTTTTTCCTTTGTTGTGTGCATATGCTTAATTTGAGGAAAAAAGTAAAAAATAGAGCAAAAAGAAGGAACTGAATGAAATTCGGCATTCCACTGAAAAAACCGGCGAAACGCTGGTCAAAAGCCGATCATCACTGCCTCTGTGAAACAAAGCCACCAGTGAAATGCGGGTTGCTAATGGCCACTTACCGGTCTAGACACCCAATAACACTTAACTTGCTGGATTGAAGAGCAAAGCATCAGCGGTGCGCGGATGGAGATCGGTGAAACGCTAAACGACCAACTGATGGTTACTGGAATATGTTAAAGACCCAAATAGTGTAACCGGCGGTCCGCGGATTGTTACCGGCAAACCGCCTGTACTTCCACCGATTCCAAAATGCTTCTTAGGGGCAAAATTGTCTAGCATGAAAAAAGAGAGAGAAGATACCCTATATATATATAT
>JACEIK010003909.1:78730-90702 GCA_018107945.1 Datura stramonium
CCTTAACCCTAAATAGGTGGTACATGCAACCCTTAGAGATCATTTTCCTAGCCTTAAGATATGAAATAAACCGATCGGATGGTACAGCTGAATTACCCTTCCATTCCAAAACTGGCTCACCTAGAAACCAGAATCCCACCGCACGGGTATTATAATTAATCGAAGCATAACATGCAAACAACCAATCCATACCTAAAATTATGTCAAAGTCAGTCATGGACAATTCTACTAAGTCTGCGAAAGTAACCTTATGCAACACCGTAATGGGGCAACCTCTATATACCCGCCTAGATACCACTGATTCACCGACTGGAGTAGATACGGAGAACGGTTTTGACAGAATTTCAGGACTAACTCCAAAACTACTAGAAATATAAGGGGTCATAAAAGACAAAGTAGCCCCTAGATCTAACAAGGCATAAGTATCAATATGGAAGACTAGCAACATACCCGTGACCACATATGGCGAAGCCTCCTGCTCCTGGCGAGGCGCTAGGGCATAAAACTTATTTTGGCGCTGACCGCCTACTAAACTAGTGGAAGCACCTTGTTGTGGGGGTAGTGCTGCTGGAGTGGTAGAACTGGCCGCAGGGCAATCTCTGATCCTGTGTTCGAGTTTTCCACACCTGAAACAAGCATCTGCACTGACCAGGAACCTCCCGAGATGATTCTTACCGTATCTCGCACAAGCTGGGAAAGTGTGCACCATCCGCATGCTACCATGATCCCTCGAGCCTATGGCCCTGCTCCTCTGGTCTCCCCTGAACCGGGATGGCGTGTTGGCCGATGATGGAGCTGGAATAATGGACCTGTGTTGGGACTACTAATGTGGTCCACCCCCCGACCTGGCCTGAGAAACCCCGTAGCTGTCAGTCTTGGCCCTCTTGTCCTCTCTCTACCTCCTATAGATGGACTCCATTTGCTACGCGCTCTATACAATATGGGGAAAGTCAATGTCCCGGTGAAGCATTTCAATCCGGCAATCTTTGTCCAAGTAATCTGCTACTCCATGCACAAAGTGGCTCACCCGAGCCCGCTGATCCGCCACCAACTCCGGAGCATATTTAGATAACCGGGTAAACTCCAATGCATACTCTTGGACAGACATGCTACCTTGCTTCAGATTAACAAACTCGGCCGCCTTGAGCTCCCTCATCTCTCGAGGGAAGAATCGATTCATGAACGCAGTGTGAAACTCATCCCAACCTATCAGGCCTGCATCGGCTGCCCTGGCATCTCTCCATTGCTTAAACCATATATGTGCTACCCCCTTTAGCTGATAGGAGGTCAATTCAACGCATTCCCCATTGTTTACCCCCATGACCTGAGTGATTTTCAGAATCTCCTCTATAAAATCGTGTGGATCCTTGTCCACCTTTGACCCTATGAACTCCGGAGGGCTCATCCTCAAGAAATCTCTCACCCTAGTTGTCGCTGCATTCCCATTCTGAGGGAAATGTGCCACCGTCTGATTCTAGACCTGGGCAGTCATGGACCGTGCCAACATCTGAATCGCCGCCCTAAACTCAACATAGGCAGATGGCTCTGGTACATGCTCCTCATGAACAGGTGGAGCTGGCTGATGCTCACCATCATGGGCACCCTCATGATTGTTACAATTTTCATTTCTCCTGGCATTTACCCGACGTGGAGGCATGGTTCTGCAAACGTGAATAGCATGAATTAGAGTAAAGGACGTTCACCGCACACATAGATCATGAAAGAAGGGAACATTTCCTAAACGTTTAGTAGCCTCTCCGTCATAAGTGTGGCGCGCTTCACACCCATGAAAAAGACTCTACCTAATGCGGCTTTCAGACTCCCTAAGACACTTCAAAACCTACGGCTCTGATACAAAGTTTGTCATAACCCAAACATACACCCAGACCGTAGACACGGGACAAGGAGCCCCGAGAGATCCCAAGTCGACCCATGGCATGAGCATACATGTAATTCAATCACATGAGCGGAATACTTGTCGTAAAGAAAATGTATGCGTGTCATAATAATAGAGAAAAGACAATACATGATTCCATACATGACAGTTGAATATGACTTATAGTCTGAAAAGCCTCTAATCATAAAGGAGGGGTTGATGGGACAACTTCCCCAACTAAACCATAATACAAAAACTGAAAGAAAAGCATAGAGTCTCAACATATGGCCCTCGGAACATGAGGACTCACCCATAAGCTGATAACGACCTCGAAAGCACTACAGAGGAGGATGAGCCTGAGAACCGGGACCGGTATCATAAGAAGATACAGCATAGAAAGTATGCGGTCAGTACTTGGAATGTACTGAGTATGCAAGGTAAGTAAAACGAACATTTAAAACATATATAAAATTCATAAATTATCATAAGAGTGGTACGTCATGCTCGTATCATAAATCATAATAACATATCATATGGCTAAAGGTTTTCAAAACGTTCATAACATAACATAATCGTAATCATAATAGAAGAGGTTTACTTAACATAACTTGAGCCAACATACATAATCACAACATGCATAAATTATAAGGAACAGTAGGAGATTTTGTTAACAGACATACCCCATATGAGCACACATGAAGCCCGACTTGTAACCTAGTCGGGAGGGTGTTCGTAATTTTCCAAGGGTAGGAACCATGAAGGGTGTGATCACACATGAAAAGGTCCATTTGGACCAGGGACAAACATGCAAGGGTCCCAACATACCTATGATGACATGTAGTTCATGAGATCCGGGGCTTAACCTGAGTCCCGAACCTACTCGGTGTTTGATACTACTCCCAAAACATATATAGTGCTCATAATAATACATACATGAGTTCATGGGCTAGTTAAATTATGATAATTGTAAACATGCTTGAATATATAAGAACTAGCCATGACTTGAGGCCTGTGGATCAGCCAAAAACATAATTCGTGATTGATAAAATTCATACATACTTGGAAATCATGCATATAAATTGAAATTCATAATTTCATAATAGATAACATAATAAAATCATAAATAAATTCATAATTCATGCTGGGCTTATCAAAACATCAATGGATCAATGGATCATAAATCGATTCATCATGGGGCATGCATAAACAAGCTTAATTATTTAGAAATTCAAAATTAATAATATTATAATCAATTTAAATCTCAAAAGATGATCAAAATCAGTATATTATGATAAGATTTCAAAATCACAAGACCCACAATTAAATCATTTAATTTTATACAAATCAATTACAAAACCCCATGAGTTTTTTGATAATTTCTAAGTAAAAGCATAGAGTAGAAGCATGGGTGTGGAAGAAACCACACATTGAAGACCTTACATACCTGGAAACACTCATTCTTAATCTTCCTTGTAAGCCAAAGGTGGAATTGTGAGGAATTGGGGAAGAACACCTTGAATCACCCTTTATTCTCCTCCCTAAACTCTTTCATGCATGAATGAGGCTTAACAATGACTAATCCCCCTTAAAATACCCTATTCAGACCTTAAAACGATGTAGTCTAGGCCTTAGGAGTTTAGGAGTTATGAAAACACCCTTACTAATATGCAGGAATTTTCTAGTTGCCAATCCCCACGAGGGACCTCACGAGTCATTGCCAGGGGGCATGACTCGTGGCCTGAATCCGTCATGCTCACTGCCCATACTCCCTAGGGGACCCCACGAGGGACCAAAAGAGTCGTGGTGGCTGACCACAACTCGTGGTCACTATCTGTGGTCTTCACCGCCCTTTCCCATTTTGCCACTAGTCCACCTAGACCACGGGAGATCGAACGAGTTGTGTGGCCTGACCAGGACTCATGGTCATGCCCGTGGTCTTACCCCAAAACTTAGTCATTCCCTGCTTGACAATAAGTCACTCCACGACTCGTGGTCACCCTTCACGACCCACCTTACGCGTCATTTTGTGACCTGGTGCAAATTTCCAGCTTTTCTCCGTTTTGTCTCCCAGGTCTTATCCTTGGGTTCTCCAGGTAAAACACCTATCCCCTTGGTCTGCAACTGAACCCACTTGTCTCCTAATTTGTAGTTGTGTCAGAGTTCGATGGACTCTTGATAACTGCACCCTAGGCACCAGGCTCGACAAGGGTCAGTGATGTTGATACGACATAAAAATAATAGTCCAGCCATGGAATTGACTGTAATATGGCCCTTGGGCCTCTGCATCGTCCCTTGGGATGGTTTATCGCTCGTTGGAGCAACGTGATATAGCCTCTGTAGGTGACGACACAGCTAGAAACCCTGGGGTGGTCACAGAAGGCTCCTAGGTGAGGGAAATCCCAATCGATGTGCTATACTGAAGTCTCAATCTAGCCACTCAAAGGGAGTATCTAGCCTTATGGGCCTAATGCGACTGCTACTCGCCCCTAGAATAATTTGTATAGCTGCTAGAAGGCATACCCCCTATTCCAGTATCTGATCAAAGGATCTTGATAGTGATCATAATATCTAATTGTCTAAATAGGATAGGGCGAGGCCTGGAGTGACCTAACAATACTCTGGATTTCCTGCTCGGACGATTATAACTCATAAGCAACTGTAGGGTCACAGACGAACAATTACTTAATTCCTTTGCTTAGAACGACCATAGGACTACTACTGACTGAACATGTTTTTGAGCGGTCGGTCCCTACTCCTCCATAGGCAGACTACTGAAATTATTTTCCTGAGGGTAATACTCTGCTAACATGGTTCTTGTCCTTTAGACCTTAACTTGGTCTGTTCGGATCTTATATGAATCTTCTGGATTATTCCTAACCTTGTAGGTAAGTTTACATGGAGTTATCTACTCACGGCAACCTATACCTGAGCATCTTATAGGAGCAGGCTGGGGCATTCTCCCTGCCTCTAACATCTAATAAGGTCCCCTTCCTTAGGGTACCCCCGGGTCTATCTGACCTCAACGACTGGGATGGCTTCCTGAGCAACCTGTATGATGAATAATAAGGCAACTGGAACTGACAGTCACTGGTAGTAGCTAAGTCACTGGTAGTATCTAACTAGATGGCAGGTTGTCACTCAGTTCACTAGACAACCCTAGTGCTGCTGAATCTAAAGAATGGTTATCCTATCTAAATTTCTGACCCTGGGGCGTGAAGGTACACCAATTGCCTCTGGGCGTGCTTCACTAACAATACAGGTCCCAAATTGGTATTTATATCGCCTAGCTGTGCCTATGTTGTTCAACTTACTAACTCAGGCCCAATAACTATCCACGAGCTTCTAAGGTCTAGGCCTGACGATGAAACATCCAATTCTACTAACACAATGAACTGAAGAACAGAGGAGTTCCTATGATGCTTCTAGCATGTGTCACACTTAACATGTTCTTTTCCGGACAAGGGGTATTACGATGTATCCTTTATACATTTTCTAGCAGCTAACCACAACATATGTAACCGTAATCTACTAATAGCAGCTAATCATGACACAGCTGATCTGTATATACTAGCAACAATTAATTAAAATATATAGGATTATTATCTACGTTCAAGACATAGGTCGTATCACTGTACGACGAAGATAACTTGCCAAAAGAATAAGCCTTAACATACCTAGAATATCAATTCTCATTTAACTGGTGAGTTTCAAGGTACAAGATTTGCATTAACCAAAGCTTCTGCCAAATCACCAATTCCTTTCAAATCAGAGAACGTAGGGCCACCACGTTGTGGAAGATGTGTATCAGAGAACGTAGGATCTTGTTGCCAAATCACCAATTCCTTTCAATTCTCGTTCTACAAGATTGCATTAACAAGGGCTTTGGAAGATGTGTATCATGTTGATGGACTAAAGCATAATCTATTTAGTCTATCTCAGCTGTGTGAAAAAGGAAACAAAGTAACCTTTACTTCTGCTAGTTGCAAAGTCAAAAGGTTGGATACAAAGGAAATTGCGCTAAGTGCAAGAAAACACAAAAACGTATACAAGGAAGATATCATTGGTATGTCTGATATAAATCTGACTTGCCTTAGTGCAATGGAATGTGATACCCTTCTCTGGCACAAAAGACTAGGGTATGCAAACTTGAAACAGTTGAACAAACTTGCTACAAAGGACATGGTTATAGGCTTGCCTAAAACTAAATTCAAAAATGATAAATTCTGTAGTGCTTGTGTGAAGGGGAAGCAGGTGAGGTCTTCTTTTACATCAAAGAATCACAACCAGATGTTTGGAACTATTGCATATGAATTTATGTGGACCTATGAGAGTAAGAAGCAAAGGTGGAAAAAGGTACATCTTTGTTCTTATTGATGATTATTCCACGTACACTTGGACTCTGTTCTTAGCCTCTAAAGATGAAGTTTTTGATGTCTTTTATGTCTTTGTGAAAAAGACGAAAAAGAAATTAGGCTTCTCCTTAATTTCCATAAGATCTGACCATAAAACAGAATTTGAAAATTCTAAATTTTTAAAATTCTGTTCATTAAATGGAATAGATCATAATTTTTCTGCTCCAAGAACACCTCAACAAAATGGAGTAGTTGAAAGGAAAAATAGGACTTTAGAGGATATGGCTAGCACTATGATGATTGCAAGTAATCTTGCAAAAAACTTGTGGGCTGAAGCCATAAGCACTGCTTGTTATATTTTGAATAGATGTATGAATAGGCCTTTATTAGAGAAGACTCCCTATGAATTACTTAAAGGAAGAATACCAAATATTGTTCATCTTAGAATCTTTGGGTGTAAATGCTTTATTCATAATAATGGGAAAGATAATCTGGGAACGTTTAATGCTTGAAGTGATGAGGGAATCTTCTTAGGCTATTCTCAACATAGTAAAGATTATAGGGTGTTGAATAAAAGAACCAACTGTGTTGAGGAAAGTGTGCACGTTGTCTTTAATGAATCTTATGTTATGCTTGAGACTAACATGCAGGATGAAATCAAAACTGATGAACATCCTCAAGAACAAGTTGTTTTACCTGTTTCAACTGTAGAACAAGATATGGGCTCACTGGTAGGGGGAACAACATGTAATAAAGTTGAGCCATCATCAATGCAGTAAGCAAACTCAAATGCAGGAACCTCACAAGGATTGCAGCTAAAAAGCTACAAGTATCAAGATTCTCATCCCATCGAAAATGTTCTTAAAGATCTTAACTCTAGGATTACTACTAGATCAGGATTAAAGAATCTATATGCCTTCTATGCCTTTTTTCCTAATCTGGAACCAAAAAAGGTGAAAGAAGATCTTCTTGATGAAGATTGGGTTTCAGCTATGCAGGAGGAACTAAATCAGTTTGAGAAAGCGAAGTCTGGCACTTGGTACCTCCACCTGAAGGAAGGACTGTGATTGGCACCAAATGGGTATTTCGGAATAAGTTAGATGAGCATGGAATAGTTACAAGGAATAAATCTAGGCTTGTGGTCCAAGGATATATTCAAGAAGAGGGAATTGACTATGATGAGACATTTGCTTCTGTTGCAAGACTTGAAGCTATCATATTACTCATTTCCTTTGCAACTTATAAAGAAATCACTCTTTATCAAATGGATGTTAAGAGTGCTTTCTTGAATGGTTATCTGAAAGAGGAAGTCTATGTGAAACAACCCCCAGGTTTTGAAGGTGCTGAATTTCCTAATTATGTCTACAAATTAGACAAAGCTTTGTATGGGTTGAAGCAAGCTCCAAGAGCCTGGTATGAAAGACTTTCAAAATTTTTTTTAGAGGACAACACACTCTTTTTAAAAACAAAAGTCAAGGATCTGCTAGTTGTCCAGGTGTATGTAGATGACATCATATTTGACTCTACAAGTACTCTTCATGACACAAGAGTTCTCCATGCTTATGAATGGAGAATTGGAAATGAGAATGATGGGAGTATTAAATTTTTTCCTTGGGTTACAAATTAAGCAAACTCCCACTAGAATCTTGATCCATCAACAGAAGTATATGAAGGAGTTACTCAAAAGATTCAATATGGAATCTGCCAAGGAGATTGATACTCCTATTGCTACTGCCACAAAATTGGACCTTGATGAAACAGGTCTATCCATAGAGAAGAAGTTGTACAGAGCTATGATTGGCTCTCTCCTTTATCTCACTTCTAGTAGACCTGACATTGTTTTTAGTGTTGGCTTGTGTGCTAGATTTCAAGCAAATCCCAAAGAGTCACATCTCAAAGCTATTAAGAGAATTTTGAGATACCTGAAAGGAACAACTGATCTATGGTTATAGTATCCAAAAGGAATCAACTTTTCACTAATGGGATATGCAGATGCTGATTATGATGGATATCTGGTGGATAGGAAAAGCGCTACCAGAAGGCGCACTTCATTGGACCGTGTTTGATCTCCTGGTCTACAAAGAAGCAAAATTATGTAGCCTTGTCTACTACTGAAGCTGAATACGTAGCAGATGGTTCATGTTGTGCACAACTATTATGGATCAAACAACAACTACTGGATTGTGGTGTTGACGTTGGATGTGTGCCAATCTTTTGTGATAATACTAGTTCTATAAACATTGCTAAAAATCCAGTTCAACATAAGAGAACCAAACATATTGACATAAGGAATCATTTTCTTAGAGACGATGTTGAGAAAGGTCATATTTCAATTATGTTTTATTCCACTGAAGAACAAATTGCTGATATTTTTACCAAAGCCTTAAGCAGGGATCATTTTGAAAAGAACAAGTTACAATTGGGGATGATTAAGATTGCATAATCCACCTCCAATGATTGGCTAGATTAAGAATCTTCTTTGACTTATTGCTAACTATGTTATTTATCCTACAATTTGTACATTAAATTGTGTAATCAAAGCCTAGGGTAAAATTTTTAACATTTGACAAGAATGGTTTTTGACTTGTGCAGTGATATCAAGATTTTGAGGGCAGTCATTCTTGGCACTCAAGTATGTTCTTTTCACCTAATACCTTACTGTTAATGAGAAACAGCTATGCCTACGTGTTCCACACCTTTACAAATTATTGTAACCGTCATTATTCCATCCCTTCCCCATAAAGCTGAAACTGCCACCCACTAATCATCACGTCTCCTACTGACACCATTGATTAGTAGTCACATCCCATGTTTCATCTTCTTTCTCTCCTTCTATAAAGAAGCAACTTGGATGATTTCACAGGCAGTCAAAATGAATTCCTATCTTGACTTCTCCAAAAGTTTTTCTTACTACAATGGCCTCATCTTCCTCCTCTAGCAGTTCTTCATCCACTAGTTTAGAAAATTTTCCCATATCTCAAGACCTAGTGGTTCACACATCTGCCACTACCTCTCCAAACATTCCCCCTCCTGTGCAGTTCAAAATGTCTGATTTTGAATCTTGGAATGCCTTCAAAGCACAGTTCTCTTCTTCCTCAACCATCCCACCATTCCCAACTAGTTCATCTATAAACATTTGTGATGTAGCTCCACTCCAATCAACTCCAAACGAAGGAACTCCCATTGCAGACCTGATTCCTCAAAGGGTTCATACCCGTTTACGAAGAAATTTGACTCCTCTGTTCTCATCCCCAATGATGAACCGGATCATGAACCATCTTCTCCACCAGTTCCACTCGGGTTCCTCTTACTCGAACTCAAAAAAGACAAGAAGAGACAAATCTTGCACAAGCTCTTCATAAAGTAAGAAAAAGAAATCTTCTACTCCCTCCTCTGTTGAAAAACCATCCCCCTCTTCTAAGGAAGTACTGCTCAACTCGTTTGAAAATCCAAAGTGGTCAAAAATACAATTTCCAAACCCACATCAATTGGGTCGTCCACATCTCCTATCCAAACCCTCCCAACCACCTTCCAAAACCCCTTCCAAACGTACTTCAAAACCCTCCTCCAAAATGACTCCAAAATCATCTTTAAAACCCCCTCCCAAACCTGCTCCAAAACCCTCATCCAAAACGACTCCCAAATCCACCTCTAAACCCTCTTCCAAACCTTCCTCTAAACGCTCTCCCACTACACCTTCTAAACCATCTCCCACTCCTCAGACTAGAACTTCAGAACGGGTTTCTCGACCTACTCCATCTCATGGTTCAGACTCTGATGAGGATATCTCTACTGGGTTTGACACTTCTGGTCTCACTGATAACCAATTAGACAATTTGGTTCACTTTCAAAAGCACACGATTCTATCGGGAAGGGTGATAACTGGTTTTGGTGGCCCAGACATGAAAGTTTTTCTTGCAAAATTGGAAATTCATGGATGGACATCCCTATTCCTTCAGGGTGATTTTCAGTGAAAATTTGGCAAACCTTAAGGGGTTGAGTTCTATGCTCATGGGTCTGTAAATGGTTCTCTATTTTCCTCTACTGTCAGGGGAATTGATCTTGGGCATAATTGCATGCCCAAGTGATACTTTAGTACTTCATTTCTACTTGTTTATCCACTTTTATATGTGCATTCTCATGTGATTTATATGTAAATGTGGATTTATACTAACCAATATGATTAGTATTGTTTTTCAATCTAGAAGGAATTTTGGAAGCTACTACAAGTTGGCGAAGTGTATAAATGGACTCAGAAGCAAGAAGCGGAAGTCGACAAGGAAATTGGCCAAGTTTGGTGCTCCGCGATGGAGGCCGTGTCACGCTACCATCGTGGAAGCAGTCTTCCTAGAAGGAATTTTTATCTTGAGTTCCAGTGGAGGTGCGCAATGGCACCGTGTCACGGAGCCTAAGCTCCGCATTTACCTTTGTGCCACACTAAAGACAATTACCTGGAAATTGAATTCCAATGAGGCTCCGCGACAGGGTTGTGGCACAGAGCTGAAGCTCCACGATACACTCCGTGCCACGTTGCCAGTTATTCCAGGAAAAATTTCTCACTTGTATAAATAGCATACTTAGGTTTTATTTTAAAGTATCTAACATTTTGAGCAAGAACGTGGATAGCAGGCAGTTGAGAAGAAGAATTCCTAGGGTTAATTCTCTTCATTTTCCTCTTTAAGTTCAATTGCTTGTATGATTTCTACTTGTTTGAAGATGTTTAATCCGCAAATGAGTGGCTAATTAACCTCTTGCTAAGGTTGAGGATAATTGCAGAAGAATGTAATTAATGATTATTTCAGTTTTTATCTTCTCTATAACGGTTGTTCTACCAATTCTTTCTTTTACTATGTTTATGTTTGGCCAATGTTAATGTATATTCTAGAATTCCAATTTCGATTCCGAAAGGGAGACTAATTGGATAGATGTGAATTGGAGGAATATGTTCTTGTCTTGGTTGAGAAATTAAGGGAAGATTTATGTTCAGAATAGAAATATATTTGTAATGTCATATTTGGTCATTTATGGAATTCGTTATGTATAGCTAGAGCATGGGGTTTTTGCATCACATAAATGTGTAATGTAAGTATCGTGATTCTTTAATTGGTGTGGAGTCGAAAGATCCAATCCATGGGTTATTAATTCCTGACTAACAACCAAAGAGAAGATTGACTAAACTTTAATTAATAAATTACATCCCTGCATGTTTTCCTTTACCTCAACTTGTTCGTTGCTATTGTTCAGACTTTAACTTACAATATTCACTTAGGTTCACATTAACTATTAGTCTTGACTCGAAAGCATTATTTGTTTTGGTTGTCAACCTGCATAACGAAATCGTTTACTAACAATTAGGAAAATTACTGTCATATTACAGTCCTTGTGGGATCGATACTTGGCTTGAAATAAAGCCACTTTACTACTTGTACGACCACGTGCACTTGCGTGTAGTTGGGACCAAACAAGTTTTTGACGCTGTTGCTGGGGACTGGCAATTGGTTATTTAATTCTCTTCGTGTTAGTTTACAAGTTCGATACAAGTGTTGACGACTTGATCTTAGCCTTTCTCTTGCGGTACTAAATTGTTTCTGAACGATGGCAAGGGATAAGGAGTTGGTGGATCCGTTGTTAGAACCGGAGAGATAATTTCATCTACAGAAAAGGGAAGCTCTAGAAAAGAAATTGCAGTTATTAAGGAGAGAAACTCTGGAGCAACAATAGCAACCACCAATAGTAAGGGCAGT
>JACEIK010003909.1:99369-120503 GCA_018107945.1 Datura stramonium
TTACAACCCATTAAGTCCTACGTGATCTTACGTCATGCATCCTTAAATTAGTGGAGTAAAACACTAAGGGCAAGCTTATGGTTCACGACATGATGCATGTCAATTCTTTGGGAGAGCGAGCGTAATCTTATTTACATACCCCTACATGTAGTGCTTTGGAAATTTTATGATTGAACATGGGGTAACTCCCTTGTGTTGTGAGGGAACATGCTTGACGAGAGATAAAATTCGTGTCAGATGTCTTGATCAGTTGATTTGCACGAGTTTGCCAAGAGCGAGAGTCGATTCTTGAGTATAGGAGGTCTTAATGTGTTGCATTTCATTTGATTGATGAAACTGTGTATGCTCTATTGATGATTTTCTATCTTAAATAATCCTTATAACCGTAGCTTGAATGGTCTCGCCAAATTAGCTATGCGTGGGTTTCAATTTCATGAAATGTGAAAGTATTGTTCGAGGACGAACAAGGTTTTAAGTGTGGGGTAGGGTCCACCGCCTGATCTGGCCTGAGAAAACCCATAGTTGTCGATCTTGGCCCTCTTGTCCTCACTCTGCCTCCTATAGATCAACTACATCTTCTAGGCATGCAATACAATATGGGGAAAGTCGATGTCCCGGTGTAGCATGGAAATCCGACAATCCTTGTCCAAGTAATCTGCTACTCTATACACAAAGATGCTCACCCGAGCCCGCTGATCCTCCACCAACTCTGGAGCATATTTAGATAGCCGAGTGAACTCCAAGGAATACTCCTGGACTGACATGTTGCCCTGCTTCAAATTAACAAACTCGGCCGCCTTAAGCTCCCTCATCTCCCGAGGGAAGAACTGATCCATGAACACGGTGTGGAACTCATCCCAACCTATCGGGCCTACACCCGCTGTCCTAGAACCTCTCCATTGCTTGAACCATATATGTGCTACCCCCTTGAGTTGATAGGAGTTCAAATCAACACCTTCCCTATTATCAACCCCATAACCTGGGTGATCTTCAGAATTTCATCAATAAAGTCATGTGGGTCCTCATTTACCTTCGACCCTTTGAACTTCGGAGGGCTCATCCTCAAAAGTTCCCTCATCCTAGCAACTGCCACATTCCTATTTTGCAGATAATGTGCCACAGTCTGATTCTGGACCTGAGCTGTCATGGCCTGTGCAAACATCTAAATCGCCGCCCTAAAATCAGCGTGGGCGACTGGCTTTGGTGCATGCTCCTCATGAATGGGTGGAGCTGGCTGATGCTCACCATCATGTCCACCCTCATGATCGATTCCATTTCCGTTCCTTCTGGCATTAACTTGTCACGGAGGCATGATTCTGCAAACGCGAATAGAACGAATTACAAAAGTAAAGGACATTCATCGCACGACATAGATCATGAAAGAAGGGAACATTTCCTAAAATATTTAGTAGCCTCTTCATCATAAGTGTGGCGCGCTTCACACCCATGAAAAAGACTCTACTTAACGCGGCTTTCAGACTCCCTAGGACCCATAAACCTATGGCCTTGATATCAAGTTTGTCACGACCCGAATGGAGGCCCAGATCTTAGACACGGTACATGGAGCCCCGAGAGGCCCCAAGTCGACCCATAGCATTAGTATACATCTAATTCAATCACATGAATGGAATGCTTATCATAAAGAATGTAATCATAACATAGTATAAGGGAAAAACAGTACTAGACTTATACAATACGACGGGATACATCTTGTAGTCTAATAAGCCTCTAAACATGAAAGGCGGATTGATGGGACAACTCCCCAACTAATCCAACATCCAGACACTAAAGAAATAACATAGAGTGTAAACATGTATCCCTCATAACCTGAGGACTCACCAAGTACACTGTGAGCAAGGATGGAACTAGCTACGGCTGAGGATGAGCCTGAGAACTAGGACATGTATCATGAAATGATACTGCATAGAAAGTATGCGATTAGTACGTGAAATGTACTAAGAATGCAAGGTAAGTAAAACGGACGTTTAAAACATGAATAAAGTCCTTAAAAGATCATAAGAGTAGAACAACATGCTCGCGTCATAAATTGTTATAACATATCATACGGCTCAAGGTTTCAAAATATTCATAACATGAACATAGTCATAATCATAATAAAGAACCTTTCTTAACATAACTTGAGCCAACCTACATAATCATAACATGCATAAATCATGAGGAACAAGAGGAGATTCTCTTAACCGACATACCTCACATGAGCACACATGAAGCCCTACGTATAACCCTAGTCGGAAGGATTTTCGTACCTTTCCAAGGGTAGGAACCATGAAAGTGTGATATCACCATGAAAAAGGGACATTTGGGCTGGGGACAAACATGAAAAGGGGTCCCAACATACCTACGGTGGCATGTAGTTAATGAGATCCAGGGCTTGACTTGAGCCCCAACCTACTCAGTGTTCGATACTACTCCCAAAACATATATAGTGCTCATAATAATACATACATGATTTTATGTCTAGTTAGATCATGATAATCGTAAACATGCTTGAACATATGTGAACTAGCCATGAGATGAGGCCCGTGAGTCGGTCAAAAACATAATTCATGATGAATAAGATTCATCCATACTCGTAGATCATGCATATAACTTGAATTTCATAAAATCATAATAGGTAACATAATGAATTCATAATTTAAAACATAATTCATGTGGGCTTGTAAAGAACATCGATGGGGTAATAGATCATAAATCGATTCATCATGGGGCATGCATAAATGAGCTTAATTGCTTAGAAAAAATCAATAATGTTATAATCAATTTAAATCTCAAAATATGATCAAAATCCATAGATTATGATAATATTTCAAAATCAAAAAATCCATAATTAAATCATTAGATTTTATACAAATCAAATATAAACCCCATGAGTTTTTAAATAAATTTTGAGTGAAATCACTGAGTAGGGACATGGGTGTGGAAGAATCCACCCATTGAAGACCTTACATATGTAGGATTATCAAATTTTAACCCTTCTTTAAAGCCTAAGAATGAATTTGGATGAATTGAAAAGGAACACCTTGAATCACCTACTAATCTTCTCTCTATTCTCTTGCATGCATGAATGAGGGTTTAGGAAGGTTTATTTTCTTATAAACCAAACTTTCCTAATCTAAAATGACGTACTTTAGGGCCTTATATCGTAAAAAATTCAAAAATACCCTTAATGAACCTGCCTTAAAAATTGGCCTGATTAAACCCACGGATGGGACTAACGGGTCGTTTGAACCAACGATGACCCGTCATGTCCCTCGTTGTATCCACTTTTGATGGCCCCTTCTCGGAACCAAACAATGGCTTGTTAAGATGACCAGTACCTTCAACCAACGACTCGTCACGTCGCTCGTGGTTAGCCCCCTGAACTTTGGCATCTCATCTTCTAACGTGTCTCACAACGACTCGTCACAGCAAACAACGAGTTGTTGTTTCCTTCCGTCAAACCCACTGGAAAAACCACATCTCTAAGAACGACTATAAACCAAGACTCATGGTCTCTTCTAACGGATCGTTGAGTCACCCGTTGTAAGCCGTCTGAAGAATCTAACTCCTTCCCACGACTACTAACAACGACTCGTTGTTTCCCACAACGAGTCATCCTATATTCTGTGGTTTACACTATCACCAATCTCAGACTTGACCAACGACTCGTGGTATGTCACCATGAGTCGTACCTTGACCCGTTATGAGATACTTTCCCCCATTCCCTGCAGTTTTCCATTTTTCACTTCCAATTCTACTCCTACACATATCTTGGGTATTACACTTCATGGGGTGCCCTTGTCCATTATTTCAGATAGAGGTACCCAGTTCACCTCTCATTTCAGGAAATCCTTTCATAAGGGACCTAGTACCCAAGTCAAGCTTAGCTCAGCTTTTCACTCGCAGATAGATGGACAAGCTGAGCGGACTATTCACACCCTAGAAGATATGTTGATGGAATGTGTGATCGATTTAAAGGGTAGTTGGGATGATCACTTGCCACTCATCGAGTTTGCATACAACAACAGCTACCACTCCAGTATCTAGTGGCCCCGTTTGAGGCATTGTTTGGTCGAAGGTGTAGATCTCCTATCGGGTGCTTTGAGATTGGTGAAGCTACTCTAATCGGGCCAGACTCTATCCATGAAGCTATCCAGAAACTACAGCTCATCCGAGAAAGATTGAAAACAGCTCAGAGCCATTAGAAATCTTATGCTGATGTGAGGAGAAAATAATTAGAGTTTGTAGTGGATTACTAGGTTTATCTAAAAATTTCACCCAAGAAAGGGGTGATGAGATTTAGGAAGAAAGGAAAACTCAGTCCGAGATATGTGGGACCCTACAAAATTCTGAAGCAAGTTGGCAGTGTGGCATACGAGTTAGAACTGCCCCCAGAGTTAGCATCGGTGCACCCAGTGTTCCAAGTGTCACTATTAAAGAAGTGCATTGGTGATCCAGCCTCAGTGGTGCCACTAGACAGCGCGGGAGTGAATTATAGTCTCTCTTACAAAGAGGCCCCAGTTCAGATCCTTGACCGTCAGGTTTGTAAGCTGAGGAACAAAGAAGTAGCTTCAGTCAAGTCTTGTAGAGAAATCAACATGTAAAAGGAGCTACGTGAGAAACCGAAGCAAATATGATGGATAGATACCCACACTTATTCCCTTCTAGCTCAGTTTCAGTTTAAGGTATCAATTTTCTCCCTAAAAACTCTAATCAGTTACATGTTCAATCCATGTGTCCTAGTTTCTTTCATGTTAATGAATGTGTGTATGATTTGTGAATTCAGTTTAGTCACGTAGTTCAGTTCGGAAGTAGTCATTCAGTTAATTTCAGCTTTCATGATTATTATTTGAGTGTAATTATTGCAATTCTCTATTTTTTGTGTATTTTCCAACATTCGAGGACAAATATTCCCAAGGGGGAGATATTGTAATCTCCCGAAAACCCTAAGATCAGACTCAGGAGTTGAAACGAAGAAAACTGAATTTTCAACACCAGGTCACACAACGATTTGTCCTGTGACCCGTGGGGTAGGCCACGAGTCATGGAGTGACTCGTGGGAAAGGGTCCAGACTTGTCGAAAAAATTGGGAAATTGAGTGACGACGGGTATGACCACGACCTTATGGTCAAGAGTTGATTAAAAGTTGGAAAATTTGGTTAGTATACTTAACGGGTCCTCACCATGACTCTTTTGGGACAGCACGAGTCGTCGTGTCATCCATGGTGACCCCCAGGTTATTTTCTGCAGTGAGGACTACGGGAGGTGACCACGAGTCGTGGTCACTGGTAACGAATCGTCAAGTAGCCTGTGGTGACCCCTGAAGAGGAATTTTTGTTCAGTGGCAACGGGAGAAGTCACGAGTCATTAGGTCTCCTGACGACTCGTGAAGTCAGTCGTTAGCAGGTTGGGGAATCTGTAGAAAATTTCTATTGCACATCATGATTGGGCACCATGGGTCATCCCTGACCTTATGACTCGTGGACTGCCTCGTGGGGACTAGCAGGGTCCTTTTTCCTGCAAATTCCCTAGGGAGTTTTACGTAATTTCCTAAACTCGTAGACTCTAAAATACGTCATTTTAGGTTTTAATCAGGGGTTTTAGAGGGGGTAACTGACGGTTTATTTCATTACTCACATCCCCACAAAAGTTAGAACGTAGAATTCTCTCAGAAAGACTCAGAGAAAAAGCTAGGGCAATCGAATTCTCCTTAGATTTTCAAGGGATTCTCTCAAGGATTTCCATAACCAGATACGTGGGAATTCAATAAGGGAATAGTTCTTCCCTTGTGTCCCCAAAAACCTCATCTATCCTCTCTATCAGTTTTAGCCCTGAACTTTCGAATGTAAATAAATGATATGTCAGACTTCATTTATAGCATGTGGAATATGGTCTATGTTGATAGTTGTCATATTTTCACTACTTAGTTATCATGTTAATACTCATTCTTGTAAGAATGGTTTTAGCTCTAGATTTGAATTCAGTAAACTAGAATTTTGCCTGTTGGATTAGTTGTTCCTTATGGCTTGATTTTTTCAGTTGGATTTTCCATATTACTAGAAAATGTTAAGAATTCATTCAGATGTTTGTTAGTGCAGTCTCAGTCAATTATTAGCATATCCGATATAATACAGAAATGTCAGCTGATCAGTTTGACTATATTTAATCCTTGAGGTGCCTGTGATACCTCCTGTTATCAGAATTAGACCCAGTATCACATTTTAGTGATTCTTTAGGAGGTCATGACACTTTCAAATAAGCAGCTCTGAACATCCTTAGGACCCCAATTTCATATTACAGTTTGTTCTTTAGAAGGTTACGACACTTCCAGATAAGCAGCTCTTACCAGTCTTGGAATGCCAGTATAGAATTCAGTCCAATAAGACTCTCAAGGTACTTCTAGATAGGTATTCCTGACTTAGTCTTGGGCCCCAGTTTCGAGCTATCAGCTTAGTAGTCAGTCTAGGACTATCTAATGGGAGTAGGACTTAGGATAGAGTGGACCAGAGTTCCATCACACCTAGGTTCCTAAAACTATGTTGCCGCCGTAGGTTATATTTTTATTGGCCTCATGGCCCAAAACCTGTGATCACTCAGTTTATGCTTTTATACCCTAGCAAGGTATATTGGGTCCTATTTATGGGGTTTATATATCAGACTCCACGTCTACCTCACATGGTTATATGACAGTTATAGGTTCTCCCACTAGTCAGCTCAGTTCAGTTTTAGATTAGTCAGTTCAGATCAGTTTAGTATAGTATTTCGAATTAATATCTCTATTTTTGGGCATGTCTTTGACTATCAGACAAGGTCATTTTGACCATCTCAGTATACCACAGTTATTCAATTTTTGTATTTCAGGTGGTCGTGTCATGTCTTTCCAGTTCAGTTGTTTTATTTTCCATGTTATGGTTTCTCTCACTTACTCAGTACATTCAAAGTACTGACGCATACCCTTTATGTTGTATCATTTTATGATACAGCTGCAGGTTCTCAATCCCAGAACCATTAGCAGATCTCGCTCAAAAGTTTTCAGCTACATCATCAGTGAGTCCTCATCTTTTGAGGACGAGGATTATTTCTTTTCAGTTATATTTTCTTTCTGCTAGATTTTGAGTTAGTTGGGGGCTTGTCCCAGCAACTCATCCGATAGATGGCTTTCAGACACAGACAAAATTTTCATATTTATAGCTTTGTTTCAGTTGTATAAAACTTATGACTTAGTTCTTCTTCATAAATGTTTTATGTTATTATTTTAAAGCTTCTGCTATGTCTTTACTTAGAATGCCAGTGTTATGATAGACCATGGGTTGACTTGGAACAACTCTTGACTCCAAGTACGGTGTCTCGTCCAAGGTATAGACTCAGGGTGTGAAAATATCTTAGTTAGTTCATGTTAGCCCGTTTCAATCAGGATACTAGCCTACTCAGTAATTTCGGAAATGTCAGCTGATCAGTTTGACTACAGTCTTTCCTGAGGTGTCAGTGGTGCCCCCCAATTATCAGTATTTAGACTCAGACATTAATGATCAGATTTTAGTTTGTTCTTTAGAAGGTTAAACCACTTCTAGATAAGCATCTCCGACCAGTCTTAGAACTAGCACTTTTAGTTATCAGCTTGTTCTTTAGATGGTTACAACGCTTCCAGCTAAGCATTTTTTACCAGTCTTAGAACACTAGTTACTAAATCCGGTCCAATAAGACTCTCAGGGTACTTCTAGATAAGTATCCCTTACTTAGTCTTGGGCCCTAGTTTCGAGCTATTAGCTTGGTATAGTACTCATGTTAGGAGCATCCAGTGGGAGTAGGACTTAGCACCAACAGGGGACTGGGGTTTCAGCACATTCAAGTTCCCAAAACTATATTTCCACTATAGGTTATTTTTACTGGCCTTATAGCCCAGGACTTGTTATCACTGAGTTCATGCCTTTATTCCCTAGAAAGGTATATTGGTTCCTACCGATGGGGTGTATACATCGGACTCTACGTCTAGCTCACGTGATTATATATCAGTTATAAACTCTCCCATTTGTCAGTACAGTTCAGTTAGCTCAGCTCAACACAGTTTCAAATTACTCAGTTCAGATCAATTCATACAGTAGTTCAAATTAGTATCTCAAATTAAGGGCATCTTTGACCATCAGGCCGGGTCATCTTGACCATCTAAGTATATTTTAGTTTATTCAGTTTCAGCATTTCAGTTGGTTATTGCATGTCATTACAACTCAGTTATTTATTCTTTGTTTTATGTTTTCTCCTACTTACTTAGTACATTCAAAGTACTGATGCATACCTCTATGATGTATCATTTTATCATACAGTTGCAGATTCTCAGTCTTAGCACCGTTAGCAAATCTCAACCAGAAGTTTTCAGCTGCACCAGTGGTGAGTCCTCATCTTTCGAGGATGATGTTTATTTTTCTTCAGTTTTATTTCATTTAGTACACTTTAGAGTTAGTTGGGGGCTTGTCACAACAACTCATCGGATATAGATGGCATTTACACACAGATTCATATTTTCAGTACTGTTTTTAGTTGTATAAAGCTTTATGATATAGTTTTATTAAATGATTTTCTTTACTTAAAGCTTCCGCATATATTTATTCAAACTACCAGATTTATGATAGACCATGGGTTGACTTGGGGTTACTTGAGACTCCAAGTACCGTGTCTCGTCCAGGGTATAGACTTGGATTGTGACAATGCTCGTATAGGATCTAGATTCGAGGACGAATCCTTCTCAAGAAGGGGATAATGACAATCCAAGGTGCTTATATATGGATTATATCTTGGGAGGGTAAAAGATGGATGGGAGCACAAGGTGGTCATGTTGATAAAGAAGATGGTATAATATAGCAAATGGAAATTATTTGATTTAAAGAAAAGGGAATAGAACCAAACAAGGCCCTTACTCATTAAGGGCATATTTGTAATAGTCTCTACTTTTCCTTACTCAGTATAAATAGGAATTCTTGTAATTTTCATAGATAATTTTGATGACTTTGAACAAACCATATTTTGAGTGTACTAGATTGCTAATCTCTTGCCTAGTCTTAGATTGTTAATTGTGTAGATAGGAGGGTTGGAAGGGTAATTAATCTCTATTGAGGTCTTTCTAAGAACTTGGTGCTTGTTGGATTGCGGATTTGAGGTCCTTGTTTCTTAATAAGGGTTGTTTTTCCTTCCAATTTTGTGTCAAGTTAGTTATTCTTTATCTATCCATTACTTTTTCTTGTATTAGAAGGAGTGGTGCACACTAACTAAGAGTGCGATGTTAATGTGTAAGGTGGTACCGACTTTCGAGGAGCCTCTAGATGTCAATGTGTCCACAATGTTGACTGATGGTGTTGATGATATCAATGAGGAGGAGGAGGATGATCCCACCGCAAGAGCTATGCAGTTTGATGATCAGTTGATGATGATGATGATGATCAGTAGTATAATCCTAATGATTACGATTGTGCTCAGAGGGCCAGGAAGTTCTTTTTCTCTCCCTAATTGATATGTTTGTGTGTACACTGAGAATAGTGCACTATTTAAGTGTGGGGTGGAGGAAATAAAATTTCTTGTTTATTCTTTATTTTATAAATTGGTAGGTCCTGTAGTAGTAGTTGTCATTTTCTGTGTTAGTGGCTGATATGTGATTAATTAAACTCTGGTCTTTAATAGTTAGTATTGTGGATGGATGTGAACACTAATGCTCTATTATGTGATGTTATGTGATTTTTCATCTCTAGTTTTTTTTGTTTTATCAAGTGAGAGTCATTTTTTGTTTTATATCATAGAGGTAGTGACCTTTCCCGATGATAGATAAATGACGATTGCCATAAGGAAAATTAGTCACAGTTTTTTAGATTTTAGGATGGATTTGAAAAAACACGCTTGTGTTCTCCTGATATTTCATTTAAAAGCTAAGCTATAAGTAATAAAGTGGTTATCTTGAATGCATAAAAAGTGAAAATCCATAAGAGACATATAGTTTCTTTAACTTGACTCAAGAAAAAAGAATTTTTAGGGATTAATAATGAAAGAATTCATTCAATTTGATTGTGTGGATATGTAGCCAAGGAAACCGACTAAGATCATGATTCCATGAAAGATGAGATAATGTAACATCTAGAACTTTCCTAACTATCTATAGGATAGCTAGTTGCTAAAGAAGTGATATGTGATTAAGGTGTTTCTTTGAAAACCCTTTTTTGTCCATCGTTGTTTTACCTTCCTTAACGATATCCCTAGTTAACCCTTTGAGTCATAAGCCTTATTTTCTTCTTAGACAAAAAAGAAGCATATTCCTTTTGTTGCATGACCTTTAGAAATTTTTGATCCAAAGATAGTTGAGGCACTTTGAGATTTAAGAATGAAGGTTCCACCGAAGTATTAAAAGTCAAGGGAAAAGAAAGAAACAAAAAAAGTGATGGAAAGAAGGAGATGATATATAGAGGGGTGCCCACACAAAAGAACATGTGTACTTTCTTCTAGGATAGTAATGAAAGATCTTTAATGGTTGATTAACAGATTCNGGTTATTTGCTTTGGTAATAAAAAGAATAATGAATAGAAAAGAATAATGGTTTGGGTCGTGTATCTACGTCCAATCTACGGTAGAAGAGAAGGTTCCATCAGAATAATTATTTATTTCAGTTCAGGGTTCCTCGTCTCTCTTTTTTTTTTGAAAAAGATTAAAAAAAGGGGGGTGGGGATCTTGTTGAATTTGTAAGCAGAAATTAGCAGTCAAGTAGTATAAATAGGGGCATGAGAAAAGAGAAAAGGGATTAGTGAAGGAAAGGGTGAGCAGTTAAAAAAAGAGGTGCGCGAGAAAGATGAAAGAATGTCTTAAAGTGCTTAGGACTAGTATCCACTACTAAAGAAAAATCATTCCTACTCGTCCCTTAGTGGACATTACAACCAAGAAAAGTCCTTATAATCTTACTCTCTTTGAAGTGATTAAGTAGTTTAATAGTACATAAGGGGAAAGCCTATGGTATGTTGCATGTGTATGATACATCATTTGTGAGAGTGAGTGTGTCTTTCTTATTATGTTCCAAGTTTTTTATTGATAATATAAGGGAAAAAGATAAAGAAATAAGTGAGGGCATAAGATGGTGAAATTCGGTGTACTATGTGTTGCATGTTTCATACATAATCATGTTGGGCCTATTTTAAAAAGATGAGTCAATTATAAAAGTTATGTAGTTTCAAATGTGAAAACTTTTGTGTGTGCTTGATGTGGATTATATGAATTGATGAACCACTTAGTTATATGCTTTGTGCTAGCTGCTTGAGTGAGAATTGATAGAGGTGACAAGTGGTGGGAAAATATTTTTATGCATATACATATGGATTGTTCGAGAATGAATAATGATTTAAGTGTGGGTGGTGAGGTTGGGCATATTCTTATACCCATTTACCATACGTTTTCCATGTTTTACATATATTGAGTTTGTTATCCTTATGAAATGAATAAATTCATGATGATGTGTGTTAAATGAGCAAACAAGTGTGTTTAGATGGTTTTAACAGGTAATCAATGGAAAAGGACTCACAAATAGCCTAAAGTGTGAAGAAAAAAGAATCCGAGAGAAGTCGACCTGGTGAGATAGAGGATACGGCGCGCCAGCCTTTAAACTTTAGAGAAAATTGCACTTAGGCTGGTGTAGTACGCCAGAGCCCAAATATCAAAAAAATAATAATCAACACCTTGGCGAATTGAGTGGTTCGGTAGGACAGAGAGGTTCCAGAGTCCGAAAAATTTTCTAACACTTTGGTGTAGTGGCTGTGTGGCGAGTCAGGTCCCAGAAGTGCCAAATTTTTACCAACACCTTGGCGAGATGGCTGGTGTGGCGTGCCAGAGGAAAAACTTCAGAGAAAATTTGAGCCAATTTTGGAGAGATGGATGGTGTGGCATGGCAGGGGCTGTCCAGGGAGGATTTTCAAGTCTAAGAGTTCAACTTCTTAAGAGAAAAAGAGTCATTTGATATCATGCTTATAAATATAACATTTTGGACATTTTGTTAGGAGTCTTCGATTATTCTGAGATCATTTTGTACACAGTGTCTTTGGGGGAAGAGACAAATGTTCATTTTCTTCTTGGTTTTCTTCTTTACTCTATGTTTTTGTTAATTCGAATGATGAAAGCTTTAATTTTCCACTTGAACATGAGTAGATAAACTCTTGTTCTATGGTTTTGGCCATAGCGGATGGTTGTAGTTTCAATACGCTTTTATGCTAGACTTTCATTCTTCAATCAAGATTATTTATGCTTCCTTATTTTAATTGATTATTCGTTAGCCTAATCACCTTGCGAATATTATCTGTTGGATCTTGGTTGAAATTGGGAGTGGGAACTAAGGGGGTTAAAAGAAAGCATAGAACATGTTTCAATAATCTTGTTCAAATTATTTAAAGAGTTGATTTCATTGTCGAGGATAGGGATATACCCTTCAACCCTATTTAGTTGAATACAAGTATCTTCAATCATCAACTCATTTTTCTCCTGCAATCATAGGGATATAGGTTTTAGGGTTCATGAGATAGTTCTTGGATATTCGGGAGAATAGCAAGAAATGGGATCGTAACTAGAAACTAGCAATCTGATGGATCGATATTGGGACTTCACTATCCTATATTACTTGGCAACCACGTACGCTTGCATGCACTTGGCGGCATCACTGAGTATCCAGAGGTGTTCCTAAATGATCTACCAGGAGTCCCTCCCGAGAAGGAGATTGACTTTAGGATCAACCTTCTCCCTGATAGGCAGCCCATATCCATTCCTCCTTATAGAATGGCCCTAGCCGAGCTTAAGGAGTTGAAGGAACAATTGAAGGACCTCTTAGATAACTAAGATAAGGGTTTCATCAGACTTAGTAAGTTCCAGTGGGGTTCTCCAGTCATTATCGTGTGAAAGAAAGATGGTTCTCTCAGGATGTGTCTTGATTATAGGTAATTAAACAAGGTCAAAATAAAGATTAAGTATCCTGTACCCAGGATTGATGACCAGTTCAATTAGCTTCAGGGTGCTATTTTCTTTTCGAAGATAGACCTCAAATCTGTTATCATCAACTTAGAGTTAGGGAGTGTGAAATTTTGAAAAAAGCCTTTAAGATTCGGTATGGTCATATGAATTTGTGGTTATGTCTTTTAAACTACAAATGCTCCTACAACTTTTATGGATTTGATGAACAGGGTATTCAAGCAGTACTTGGATATGTTCTTCATTGACTTCAAAGATGATATTCTCATATACTCTCGGAGTGAGGAGGAACATGCTTCCCATTTGAGAGCTATCTTGCAGACTCTTAAGGTACTCAACTGTTTTCTAAGTTTAGCAAGTGTGAGTTTTGGATAAAGTTAGTTGTGTTCCTTGTTTATGTGGTGTCTAGTGAGGGTGCATAGGTAGACTCTTAGAAGATAGAGGCGGTGATGAACTGGCTGAGATCTGTCACTCTCACCGATATTAGAAGCTTCTTGAGGTTAGTAGTCTACTACAGGAGGTTTGTAGAGAAATTTTCAGCCATTGCCTCACCTTTGACTAGGTTGACTCAGAAGAAGGTCATGTTCCAGTGGTCCGATGAGTGTAAGAAGAGTTTTCAGGAGTTAAAGACTCGACTCATTTTAGCTCCAATATTGACCCTACCGGTGGTAATAGATGATTTCGTAGTGTATTGTGATGCTTCCAGAGTTGGCCTAGGGTGTGTGTTGATGCAGCATGATAAGGTCATTGCTTATGCCTCGAGACAACTTAAGACTCATTAGAAAAACTACCCAATGTGTGTTGAGGTACTAATGCATGGGGTGTATGTGGATGTGTTCATGGACCACAAGAGTTTTCAGTATGTGTTCACTGAGAAGAACTTGAATATACAGCAAAAGAGATTGCTTGAGCTTCTCAAGGATTATGATATGAGTGTTCTTTATCATCCAGGCAGGTTCACTAGTAGGTTTTCCATGGAGAGCGTGACTCATGTGGAGGAAAGGAATAAGGAATTGGCTAGAGACATCCATAGGCTTCTCTTAGGGGTTTGCCTTAGGAACTCAGTGGATGGTGGTGTCACTGTTTAGAGTGAATCATAATCTTCATTGGTGTCAGAAGTTAAGGAAAGACAAGACATGGATCCTATCTTAGTAAGTTAATGTGGATGTGGATGTTTTCATGGACCACGAGAGTCTTCAGTATGTGTTCACTCAGAAGGACTTGAATTTGCAGCAAAAGAGATGGCTTGAGCTTCTCAAGGATTATGATATGAGTGTTCTTTATCATCCAGGCAGGGTTACTAGCAGGTTGTCCATGGAGAGCGTGACTCATGTGGAGGAAAGGAATAAGGAATTGGCTAGAGACATCCATAGGCTTTCTCTTGGGGGTTTTCCTTATGAACTCAGTGGATGGTGGTGTCATTGTTTAGAGTGAATCATAATCTTCATTGGTGTCGGAAGTTAAGGCAAGACAAGACATGGATCCTATCTTAGTCAAATTAAAGGAAGCAATACGAAATTGGAAAGTGAAGGTTTTCTCCCAAAGGAGAGATGGTGTACTTTGATATCACGGCTGATTGTGTGTTCCAGATGTGGATGACTTGAGAGAGAGGATGTTGGGAGAGGCTCATAGCTCTCGATATTCTATCCATCCAGGTACCACCAAGATGTATCGTGATCTACAGGAAGTCTATTGGTGGAATGACATGAAGAAGGGTATTGCAGCATTTATGGCTAGTGTCCAAATTACCAATAGGTGAAGGTCGACCAACAGAAACTGAGAAGTATGCTACAGGATATAAATATTCCTACTTGNTTGAGACATGTATGACAACCACGTTAAGGGAAGATATGGACACAGAAACTGAGAAGTATGCTACAGGATATAAATATTCCTACTTGGAAAAAGATATCAATATGGACTTCATTACAGGCTTGCCTCATACACGCTGACAACATGATTCTATATGGGTGATTATGGATCCAATGACTAAGTTAGCACATTTCCTGCCAGTTAAGACTAAAAATTCAGCCGAGGATTATGCTAGACTTTACATAAGGGAATTAGTAAGGTTGCATGGGGTCCCATTATTCATTATCTCAGATAGGGGTACTCAGTTCACTTTCTAGTTTTAAAAGACTTTTCAGAAGGGCTTTGGTACATAGGTCAAGCTTAGCACCTCTTTCCACCCACAAATGGATGGTCAGGCCGAGCGGACCATTTAGACCTTGGAGGACATGTTGCGAGATTGCATGATTGATTTCAAGGGTAATTGGGATGATAACTTGCTCCTCATGGAGTTTTCCTACAATAACTGTTATCGCTCAAGCATTCAGATGGCTCTATTTGAGGCTCTTTATGGGCAGAGATGTAGGTCACCTATTAGATGGTTTGAGGTAGGTGAAGCTATGTTGATGGGGCTAGATTAAATTCATGAGGCTATGAGTAAGGTTTAGCTTCTTAGAGAAAGGTTGTGAACAACTCAGAGTTGTCAAAAATCCTATTCAGATGTGAGGAGAAGAGAACTTGAGTTCAGTATTAATGACTGGTTGTTTCTAAAGGTGTCGCCCATGAAGGGGGTGATGAGATTTCATTAGAAAGGAAAGTTTAATCCCTGATATGTTGGACCTTATAGGATTCTGAGACGTGTTGGCAATGTGGCCTATGAGTTGGAGTTGCCTGCCGAGTTAGCTTGTGCATCCAGTTTTTCATGTATCCTTATTGAAAAAGTTCCTTGGCGATCCCGCTCTAGTTATACCGAAAGAGAGCATTGGTGTTAAAGATAGCCACACATATGAGGAAGTTCTAGTTGAGATTCTTGACCGTTAGGTTCTGAATTTGAGGAACAAGGAGGTTGGTTCGGTGAAAGTCCTTTGGAGAAGTCAGCTTGTGGAGGGAGCTACTTGGAAGCTGAAGCAGATATGATCGCCAAGTACCCTCACCTTTTCCCTTCCCACTCAATTCCAGCATGAGGTACTAGTTTACTCCTCAGTACTCTATTCAGATTCATGTTAATTTCATGTCCTCCAATTTTTTTCATGTCCTAGTATGTATGTATGATTCATGAATTTAGTTCAGTATATGTATCTCAATTCGGAGTCAGTTTCTCTATCAATGTTCATTCTATAACTTTTAGTTTTGGGATTGAAGCTCTTTCCCTATCTTCTCAATTTTTTTAGTCTCTATTTGAAGATGAATATTCCTATAGGGGAGATAATGTAACATGATAACATCCAAAACAACTCTCCTGTTAGGGAGGTAGGTGGCTACGGTTGTTGCAAAACAAGTAACCTAGCAAAGAGATGGGGTCAAATCCACAAGCATTGGATATTAGATGCACCAAACATCATAAATCAGTTAACACAAGAATGCATCATGTCTAAATGATTATTGCTAGCAGGATGAGAGACTAGAGGTGTCCATTTGATGGGGCATCAATTTGATAGGTATTAAGTATGATCTTTAGATTAAATTAGTGCATGGATAGCCTTGTTTTTAAGCTACATCCTAAGTTTCTCAACCAAAAGAATGTGTCTACTTTGGTTTCCAAAAACCCCAGAGCCAAAATCTACTAACAACTAAACAATGCTTGAAGAATGATTTATGTTATTTCTTGCTCTAACCCTTTAACGGAGTGTGAATTTGGGTGTAGACTATTTCTAGCTCCAACCCATAAATTAAAACTCCAAATACCCACTATTGAAGTCTTACCCAACTTTAGTTTCCTTTCTCAAGCAAAAGCAAAGTTAGAGAGCTCAATTAATCTTTGCAACCATTAATTATCAAATTAAAATGTGAAGAAATCAATAGATCCATGCTTTTTCACCCTTTTGCTGGAGCCGTAGACTCCTCCCAAGACACAAAAATCTAAGAATCAATTAGTCAATACCCACTTAGATATAAACACCTATCATGCACATACACCCCTAGAAGAGAATTTAGCTACTTATAATCAAGGAAAGAGAAATTATACCAAGGGAAAATTCCTCAAATTCCATTCATCATCAGCAAATAAAATCAATTCTAATCTTTTGAGCCTTCAACAATGGTGTTTTTCCTAAAGAGAATGAAGAAGAAAATCAGAAAATATACTATCTATATCACTCTCTACAATCTTCTCTCTAATATCAGGTATATCACAAATGGGGTAAAATTCCTCTATAAGTTCCTTGCACAATTATCAAAAAATTTCCTTGGAAGCTTCTCAAGTACATGTTTTTCTTCCCAGAAAATTTATCCCTTCAACAGTGATGCAGGTCACTTGTTGATGTGTGGCTTGCAATTGCATTGAGAAGCTTAAGCAGTGCTCCTTCAAGGCCTCCTGCATTGGCACCTGTGATCTATAGAAATCAACTTACAACATGTAGGTATGGTTCCAGCAATGTCCAAAATTCTTCTGTGTGGCGCCTACTAAACACAGATGCAGAGTTGTGGCGCGCATGTCCTTGTTTTTCCTTCGGTAGATCTCTTTAAGTTCAGTTCCTTCATCTTCTTAGTTTCAATCAAATGTCTGCACAAAAGAAGGGAAACAACGTAAAACCTTTCTAAATTATGTTAAAAAAGCAACAACTCATGCTTAAGAGCCAACTGAGTTGGTAAAGTACCAACTCATCATAACACCCCAAAAGTCCCTAAGATTAGAACCTAGATATGGAGTATGAACCAGCAAAAACACTAAAAGTTTCCCTCAGTAAGACACTCTGTACAACTCATTGTATGATGGTACGAGTCATACCAAAAGTCGTGATATGAGGTCTAGAGAAAATAGCAAAAATTGTTCAAGAAACCTCAATAGGATCCGATGACTCGTACCAAGATTGTGTGGTCCATACTAAGTAGTCGTGGGAAGGAATTGAGAGAAGTGTTTATAGATTTTTAGGAAAACCACGAGCTATGATATGGCTCGTGGTGAGGTGGTACGAATCATGGTGAGTGCCCGTGATAGGAAATTTAGAGAATGATCAAAGGAAGGATTAGAGACCACAAGACTCAGTATGATCGTGTTAAGAACCCATGGACTATAGGTTGGGTCGTGGGCGCAGACGGGCAGATTTTTTAATGCGAGCTTCTAAGGATATTTTTTAAACATCCTATGTTTTTAACTCCTAAACTAGGTCATTTTGGGTTTACTTAAGGGTGTATTATAGGATTATACTTAGCCTAAACTCTCATCCCTCTCAAAAACACTATAGATTACAGATCAAACCTCTCAAGGTTCTCAAGAAACTAGGGTTCTTCTTCTTCACATTTCTCTTGGTTCTCATGTCTAGGAAAGAATTCATCAAAGCCCAGGTATATGGGCTTATGAATGGGGGATTTTTTTCCACTCGCATGCCCAATCTCGAGCTAAATTACATGATTTCAATTCCTTCAAATCTCCAATTATGATTTCATGAATTTCTAGGGTTAGACCCTTTTTGATGAAAAACTCCATGATCTCTTATGAAATTGATTCTCTCATGATTCTATCTATGTTTTGTGATTACAATCAAAAGATTACTATGAAAAACTCTTATGAATCTATATTTTCAAGGTATGATGATTTACTCAATTATGTATGAATTTCATGGATCTAAAGCTTATGTATAATGGCTAAATCTTCATCATTATTTTTATGGATAGTTCATTTATATCAAACAAGTTTATGAAATTTCATTATTTTAACTAGCCCATGCAAAATCAAGTATGTTTCAAGATTATGATATGAGCACTATGTATGTTTTTGAAATTAGTATTTAACACCGAGTAGGCCAAAGTTCCAGTGCACCTAGGTCTTAGAACTATGTGCCACCGTAGCCATAATGGGGTCCTCCTTAACAGTCTCTCCCATGCCCAAATTAGCCCATGAGTGATATCACGCCTTCATTGTTCTTACGCTTGGAAAGGTAGGAACACACCTACCAGGTAGGGTTACAAGATAGGCTCTATGTATGCTTACTTGGAATATGTCGATTATAAGAATCTCTCACGGTTCCTTGATTTTCTACACATGTTCATGTTTATGCTTCATGTGTTATGACTTATGATATTTTGTCTCAATATACACTTTATGGGATTTTACCTATAATTTTAGTCATGTCCATCTTAATGATTCAGTTTTGAAATCCTTGAGCCATTATACTCAGTTTATGATTAGAAACTCATGTTTTAGCTTATCTTATACTCATGATTTTAGAATATCATTTTACTACCATATTTTATTTACCTTACATACTTAGTACATTTAGGGTACTAATCACATACTTTTTTTCTATATAAATATAGGTTCGGGTAATCAATCTCACACCGTCATTAGATTTGGGGTGAGTCCTCATCATCTGGGGACATTAGTTTGGCCTTATATTTGCTTTTATGTCTTTTAGTTTCAGACTTGGATGAGCTAGTTGGGGGCTTGTCCCAACACTTTATCCTATGACTAGAGGCTTTTCAGACTTGATGTATAGCTATTCAGTTGTGTTGACTTGTAGTACCCATTTATCCTTTTATGGTACCTTAGACTTCCACTTATATTATGATCTACACTTTATTCTTCTTAGTGTATTCTTATAGTATGCATGTATCATGGGTTAGCTTGAAGTCATTCGTGGTTCTAGGCCTTATGTCATGTCCAGAGTCTATGCTCGGGTCATGACAATGTGGTTAAGATCCCGATCAAGCTATTATTTATGCTTTTAATTTAGCTATTTCCAAAAGGGTTTTTAAAAAAGAACAAGTATGAATGTTGTTGAATTGTATTGTTATCAAAGATATGCAATGCACTAGGGAAGTGTTCCCCATGATTTTTATAACTTCGTAGGGTTGTTATACTTGTGATCTATCCCAATGCTTGTCCTACAGAATCGATAAGTTATATTCATTCAAAAAATTGATTCTCCCCTATTAGATGACTATCCTCACTTTTCGAATTCTGTATCATGAGTGTTTCAACTTAACCCTTATCACTTATTCCAAATTAGCTTTTCTGCGATTGCGGCTCAAGTCATCAAAGAAAGTTGGTAGTTTTAAGTCATTGTTGTATTTACCTTTTCCTAATCTTTACTTCTTTAGGTTCAAGAAAGTAGAGAATATGGACAAGTTATGACGTTGTGCACCGTTAAAAGCAATTATGATGAAGGGAAAGCAATACAAGAATTCACATGGGTTTAGAATAACGTTGTATTAAACCCTACTTCGTTAGTTCACCATAGTTCCCACAACTCTAGTTTTGGGAATTAGATATTAATATTTGCAATAACAAAAGAAAAATTCATATTAAGAAATCATAATTAAGCACTTACAATATTGAATGAATTAAACCCAAGTATCAATTGAAAATTTATCTTTAAAATCAAGAACACAAGGATGAAAGTATGTTTTTTTCGTTTCTCACGTAGCAATTAGGTCTCTAATGATTGTTAGGAAACTATATGTATGCGGTCATAATAAAATAAAACATAAAGGAAGTATTTATACAATCACTAAAAATCTTTCCTAAATTAACTAGGATTGTAGTAGTGGGATGACCCAAAAATTATGGTAAAAGACCACGACTCGTTTGTTATAATGGCATGGAAGGTAGCTTCTGATCTCTTCAGGTACGGGCTTTCAGTACGACTCATAGTATGAAACTACAAGTCGTATCTAGCAGTCATTCCTTGAACCTCTGCAAATCAGTTTCTCTAGTCATCAGTCGGTATGACTCATAATATGACACTACAATTTGTAACAACCATTCGTGATTTGAACCTCAGAAACTTAGCATCTTTGATCAATATACCATGTGTCATCAGTACAAGTTGTACTATGATGGTACGATCTGCAGTATCCATTCATACTCTAAGGTTCTGAAACTTGAAAATTCTCTGATCCTTTGTCACGAACACTCAGGATGACTCGTACCATGGTGGAATGATTTGTAGTGAGACTCGTATGATGACTTTTCTGCCCTTTTTCCACTCTTTTCACTAATCAACTCTCAAAAAATATTTTCCCTACAACATCAACAAACAAACCTCATATCCACATAAATATACCTGAGTCCTACCATATTTGCTACATTTTAAGAGTTGAAAGTGTCATAAAACCAAGTCACATCAACACCCTCAACTTAGAACTTTTGCATGTCCTCAAGCAAACGAAACAACACTACACATACAACGCTTAATCAAAAGAAGCGTAGA
>JACEIK010003910.1:90537-112047 GCA_018107945.1 Datura stramonium
TTCACCCCGTAGTCCTGTCCTTGTGGGTTCGACATTCCGGTTCTTAAAAAGAGCCACTATATTACTTGCACGACCCGTACACTTGCGGGCTCATCACCTAGTCTTAGATCCAAACAATAGGTAGACCGGACGACCCGTACCTCCAACCCACGACTCATTATATTGCCCGTGGTTAGTCCCCTGAACCTTGGAATCTCATCTTTTAACGAGTCACACCATGACCCGTCACCACAAAAAATGGATCATTGTTCCCCCTCGTCAAGTCTACTGGAAAACTTAATCCTCCAACCACGACCACAACCAACGACCCGTGGATCCTCCTAACGGGTCGTTGGGTCTCCCGTTGTTTACATTGTCGCCCATCCTGATCCTAACCACAATTGCAAAGGAGGGCCCGTTGTATCCCACAATGGGTCGTCATAGCTCTCGTTGTCTCCACTTCCACCAACATTTCCCAAACCAACGACAGCATACAATGACTCGTGGTTTAATACCACGAGTCATTCTGTGGTCGGTGTTATAATATTTTGCCAGTTTTTTGCACTTTTCAAATTAAACTCTCGAGTCTATTCTTAGGCCTTCCCGGGGTATTACACGCTAGTGCCATAAATTCATGGCACATCATGGCTCCACCATCACCTGGTCTAGTTGAAGGGCAATCCCTGATTTTGTGTTTGGGTTTTCCACACCAAAAACAGGCATCTGAGCCAACTAAACATCTCTCTGGGTGATTCTTTCCATATTTCATACAAGCTGGGAAAGTGCGATGTCCCGTTGTGCTTCCCTGGCCCCTCGAGCCTGACACTCTACCTCTCTGATCACATCTGAATCTAGATGGAACACTGGATGATGAGGGTGCCAGGGCTGACGACCTTTGCTGGAACTGAGGGCGGTGACCGCCACCGGATCTCTGCTGAGTGAATCCAACACTGTCCGTCCTGGCCCTCTTGGCCTCTTTCTCTCTCAAATGCACCGTCTCCATCTGTTGGGCATGTAAAACTATCTAGGGAAAATCGATATCATGATGAATCATGGCAATCCGACAATCCTTGTCGAGGTAGTCCGCCACTCTATGAATAAACCTGCTTACCCGAGCTCTCTAATCAGCCACTAGCTCTACTTCATACTTAGAGAAACGAGTGAACTCCAAAGTATACTCCTGTACTGTCACGTTACCCTGCTTCGGGTTCACAAGCTCCGCTGCTTTAATCTCCCTCATCTCACGAGGGAAGAATCGATCCAGAATGCGGCATTAAGATCCTCCTAACCAATAGGGCCTGCTCCAACTGTCCTTCTACCCTTCCATTCCTTCAACCAGATATTCGCAACCCCTTTTAACTGATACGATACTAAATCGGCGCACTCCTCTCCGGTCACCCCCATGATCTAAGTGATCTTCAGAATCTCATCAATAAACTCATATGGATCCTCGTCCAGCCTTGACCCAAGAAACTCTATAGGGTTCATCCTCAGAAAATCCCTAACTTTTGCCGCCACCGCATTCCTGTTCTAAGGGACATGCGCTACCTTCTGCTGATTGACCTGGGCTGTCAAGGCCTGGGCTGACATCTGAATGGCTGCCCTGAACTCCGCGTGGGAAACTAACTCGGGTACATGCTCCTCATGGGCTGATGGGGCCTATTGGTGCCCACCTCCATTGTCATTCTCGTGGCCATTTCCATTCCCGTTTCTTCTTCCATTAATTCTATGATGAGGCATGATTCTGCAAACGCGTATAGAACGAGTTAGAAGGATAGAGAGACATTTTATCGTACAACTTAGATCATGAAAGAAGGGAACATTTCCTAAACATCTTGTAGCGTCTTCTTCATAAGTCTGGCGCGCTTCACACCCATGAAAAAAGACTCTACTTAACGTGGCTTTCAGATACCCTAGGACACTTCAAAACCTAAGGCTCTGATACCAAGTTCGTCATGACCCGAGCTAGGACCTAGTTCGAGACACGGGACAAGAAACCCTGAGAGGCTCCATCAACCCAAGGCATGAACATAACGTCTACGATCAACATAATAAAGTGGAAGTTCAACATACATAATAACGGAAGTCTACATATAAATCAAACTAGATAGAATCATAGATGATAAGATGACTTCTACATAATGTCTGAAAGCCTCTAACATATCTGAGGAGTTGATGGGACAACATCCCCAACTAACTCAACAAGTCTGAAACTGTAAGAAACATACCGACTACAGATACTGAATGTCCTCGAAGGATGAGGACTCACCAATGCTAGCTGGACAGGTCTGAGAGAGAAGTAGGACTAAAGATGCAACGGAGACTAATCAATCAGACCTGTATCATGAAACGATACATCATAGAGTATGTGTTAAGTACTTGGAATGTATCGAGTATGCAAGGTAAGTAAAGTGGACAGTTAAAATACATAAGAGTTCATAAGAGTAGGACAACATGATCATAATGTAAATATCATAATCTAAACATAAGGCTCAAGGTTTTCAAAACATTCGTAAATCAGTCATAATCATAATCATAATCATAATAGGAAAGCTTTATTAAACATGACTTGAGCCAAAGTAACATGAACATAACCATGTATAAATCGTGAGAAACAATGGGAGATTCTTATAACCGACATAGACCACATGAGCACACATGGAGCCCGACCTGTAAACTCCTAGTCGTGAGGGTGTTCGTACCTTTACAAGGATAGAACCATGAAAATAGGTGTGATATCACTCATGAAAGCCGGTTCGGGAAAAAGGGACAATCTCAAGGGAGGTCCCATCATGGCTACATTGGCGCGTCCTTCTGAGGCTCAAGATATGCTTGGACCCCGGGTCTACTCGATGTTAAATACTAGTCCTAAAACATATATAGTTATTATATGATAATAGGAAAAACATACATGAGATTCATGGACTAGTTAAATCATAATAATCATAACCATTCTTGAAATACGTAAACTAGCGATGAAATAAAGCCCGTGAGTCTGCCAAAATTATAAATTCATAAATCATGAAATTCATGTATACTTGTAAAACATGTATATAGTTGATATTTCATAAATCCATGATAAGTACTTGAGGGAAATCATATCGTAAGGAATAAATCATAATTGGGCTAATTTAGATCAAGATTATATAATGAAATCATAACTAGACTTGTCATAAGAACATACATAATTGGGCATAGTTGAATTTAAATTCAAATCTATAAATTTATATTCAAAATAGTAACAAAATCTTCCCATAGATCATTAAACTTGATTTAATACATGAAAGGAATTGACCCATTGATATATCATAAAGATTTTCACAAGAATTGAATAGATCTCATAGATCTTGAAACTTGAATTCTAGAAATTGGAAATCCGTGAAATTTGAGAAGAGTTTAAGCATGAGAGTTAAAGGAACTCTCATTCATGGACTCACATACCTAGGTAAGTTGATCTTACACTCTTCCTTGAATTCCCAAAGGAAATTGAAGGAGAATTGATGGATTTTAGCCTTTATCACCCCTAAGAACCTTCTAGTCTTGCATGCATGGAGAAGAGTGAATTAGAATGAGCTAAACCCTATTAAAACAATCCTAACTAATCTTAAAAGGGGCGTAGTTTAGGCTTTAGGAACTTAGGAACTATAGAAAAGCCCTTATGAAATTCACAGGGAAAAACATACTGTGTCACGCCCCGTCTTGGGAGGCATGACCGGCACCTGGTGCCCTACTGGAATCTGACTGAGCTGACTGAGCTTATGCACTTCTGGTGTAGGGCTAATACTAACTCTCAAATCAAGAAAGCAACGGGCTATATCTCGGTTGTAAACACAACCTCCGGCCGACAAGGCCTTATAGCCACCAGTAAAAGAAAAAAGCTAACCAGACACAAGTTGTAATAGGGAATCCTATGCGGGACGACGAGACCACCATGATGTCTAGTTATGACTGAAAAGTAATACGGTACTAAACTAAGTTATGACTGACAAGGATGCTAACAAACATCTAAACAAGGCCCCACATGGCCAACATGCAAGAATAAACACATATGGGCCCCACACAACCATCAACAACTAACCACAGGGAATCCGAAACAATCTGCAAGCCTGTAAGAGTAATATCATAGTTGGGACAGGGCCTCGACCTACCCATAAACTGTACAGACAAAAGAAGTGAACCTTCTATCTACATGCTCTGAAGGAAAGGAGCCAACTGTGCTGACAATCCTGGCTGGAAGCTAAGAGGGACCTGTTCCTCGTCTATCCGCACCTACAGGAAAGTAATGCGGTGCCCCAGAAAGGGCATCAGTACAATATGTACCGAATATGTAAGGTAATAATTGTAAATGACTAAATAAAAGAAATGAAATGGAGAATAATTGAAATAGAGGGATAGAGATAGTACCTGAATAGTTGAACTTCCTATCATTTAATTTATCAGTAACTAAAGGAAACCAGAACCTTACCTGGCCTCCATAAGACGGAAGGTACAACCAGCATAGAATAACCCACCAGGGGCCCCCCATAAGTCCTGGTGAGTACACCTCAATCTATATACCCCTAACAAGGTCACACTAGGTCAACTAATAGCTATAATTGTCCTACCAGCCCCCTGGGTCTGCAACTGAGCCTGCTCATCCCCTGACTGTAGTTGTGTCTGAGTCTAGTGGACTCTTGATAATTGCACCCTGAGCATCAGGCTTGACGGGGGTGTGGTGCCGATACGGCATATAATAGTCCAGCCATAGAATGGACTGTATAAGGACCTAGGATCTCATCTTTGTCCCTCACAGATGGCATACTGCTCTGTGGAGTGATGTCATCTCGCCCCTGGTGGGCGTTGACACAGCTAGTAACCTTGGTGTTGGTCATGGAGTGCTATACAGGGCAAGTCAAATCCCAAACTAAACATAGAATGCTGGTCTCAGCTAATCATGATCAATATACTTCTGATTCTCTTACTGGGATTTAAACTGAGTTATAATACTAAAAAAGCTAATTTTCCGAAGGAATTTGCCTTAACATACCTCAATCGATGATTCTCGATTAACTAGCGAGTTTTAATTCATATTCAACAGCTCTTTTCAACTAAAATTGCATTACAGGGAGAATGGGGCTAGTTTCAGTACTAAATTCGAAAAAAATGAAAATTTTATATATAAATATTAACTATATTTCAACTTGACATAACACGATCGAAAATGTATAATTTTTTGGGAGTTCAGAAGGGAGAAATACTTACTTGAAGCCTGTAATCATATAGAAATTAGTTTGGAGCAATTCCAACAACTTTGTCTCGGTGGGGTTATAATTCGCTAGGTGAATTTTGTGAAAATAACTCCGTAGTAATGCTCCCTGCAGCCTAAAACTTTGATACCCGAAGTTAATTTTAATTCGGGCAGCGTTTCGCAATGTAAACAAACGAAAACTCACTGAAAATGGTGTACCTCCTCTTCTTTGTCCAAAGTTAATATATAAAAAATGATTCAACAACTAAAGAGACCTCATATATATACTTGGGAGGTGGGCAAGGGGTCCGTGGCACGGACCCCATCGCGCCGATTCACGGGTATGCCACGGAGCCTAACAAGGAGGGAGGGGGGTCCGTGACATGCCGCCCCTATAGCGGCCTACTCCGGCCGTCTCCCGCGCAGTCCTGATTCCATGCTCATTTGACCTTTCCCCAGGCACTTTCTCATACATGTTTCACTCTAAAACTCAAACTTACGGGGTGTAACATCCTTTCCCCCTTAGGAACATTCATCCTCGAATGTTAACTTCAGCTTACGGGAGTCTAACTCTTTTAACTACTTATCCTGAAATAATTTTGGTAGAGTCTCCCCTGTAATATGGACTATCTAAAAATCCTAAAATGTAGAAAAGTCTAACATAGGGACTTTACATAACACTATAACAATGATTTCACAATAAATCACACCCATCTAAGAAATATATGTAACACACATCCTGAAATAAAACAGAATCATAAATGTACCTTAACTGCATGGTCTGATCTAAGCCTGGAACAAGTGAGGATATCTGGATCTCATATCGTCTTCAGCTTCGCAAGTCATCTTTTCTCTATTCCTGTTCCTCCACAATACCTTAGCAGAAGCGACATCCTTGGTTCTCAACCTCCAAAGCTGTCGATCCAATATGGCTACTGGAACCTCTTCATAGGCTAACTCCTCAGTAACTTGGACATCCTAACTTGGCACAATTCGGGATGGATCTCCTATGCACTTTCATAGTATCGACACATGAATGACTGGGTGAACAGATTCTAATTCTAAAGGCAAATCTAGCTCATATGCCACCTGGCCTATTCTCCGAAGGATTCAATATGGTCAAATAAACCTCGAGTTGAGCTTGCCCTTCTTACCAAATCTCATCACGCCCTTCATCAGCGAAACCTTCAGAAATAGTCAGTCACCTACATCAAACTCCAGGTTCCTACACCATACATCAGCATAAGATTTCTGGCGGTTTGAGCTGTCAGCAAGCATTCTCTGATGATCTTCACCTTCTCCTCTAACTGATGGATTATGTCTAGTCCAATTAATCCTGATTCTCCTACCTCAAATCAACCAACCGGGGATCTGCATTTCCTCCCATATAAGGCCTCATAAAGCACCATTTGGATTGTTGAATGATAACTGCTATTGTAAGCAAATTCAATAAGAGGTAAGTGCTCATCCTAGTTGCCCCAGAAGTCTAGCACGCATGCCCGTAGCATATCTTCGAGTGTCTGAATCATAGGTTCTTCCTTCCCATCTGTTTGAGGGTGGAAGGCGGTACTTAGATTAACCTGTGTCCCCAGACCCTTCTAGAAGGATTGCCAAAATTTAGTTGTGAACTGTACGCCTTTGTCATAAATAATTTATATTGGTACACCATGTAATCGAACTATCTCTCTGATATATAGTTCAACATAATCTTTGGCTGAGAAGGTAGCACTGACTGGTAGAAAATGGGCCGACTTCATCAACCTGTCGACAATCACCCAGATAGAATCAAATTTACGCCTGGTACGAGGTATCCCAGCCACAAAATCCATATTGATTACCTCCCATTGACACATACGTACTGCTATTTCCTATGTCAATCTGCCGGGTTTTTGATGTTCAGCCTTCACCTATTGGAAATTAGGACATTGTGCTACGAATTTTGCTACCTCCTTTTTCATCCCCGGCCACTAGTAAATCTCTTTTATATCATGATACGTCTTTGTTAAACCTGGATGAAGAGAGTAACTAGAATAATGTACCTTGCTCATGATCTGCTGGCGAAGTCCTACCGCATTTGAAACACAAAGGCGATACCCCTAGATCTCAAAACTCCGTTCAGTTACCTTGAAATCTACTACTTTCCCTCGCTGAGCCTTATCTCTGAGCAAAACCAGGTTAGGGTCTTCATACTGCCATTCTTTCACCTCTACAACCAGTGATGATAATGCAGTATTCTGGATCACTGCTCCACTGTCTCCCGAGTCTACTATACGGACGGCCAAACTAGCTAACTGATGCAATTCTTAGGCCAATTCCTGTTGTTATGGCTTTATGTTTGCCAAACATCCCATGGATTTGTGGCTAAGGGAATTTGATACAACATTAGCCTTCCCTAGATGATACAAAATATTTACATCGCAGTCTTTCAATAATTCTAACCAGCGGCGTTGCCGTAGATTCAACTCTTTCTTTGTGAAAATATACTAGAGGCTCTTATGATTAGTGAAAATATCTACGTGGACACCATATAGATAGTGCCTCCATATTCTCAAGGCATGAATTACTGCCGCCAATTCCAGATCGTGGGAGGGGTAGTTCTTTTCATGCTTTCTCAACTGTCTTGAAGCATAAGCAATTACCTTACCATGCTGCATCAGAACACATCCTAACCGGACAGTCGAAGCATCACAATATACTGCATAACTCTCTGATCCATCTGGAAAAGCTAATACTGGTCTTGATTTCAACCTATTTTTCAACTCCTGAAAACTCTGTCGCATGCTTCCATCCAGTGAAATGTGGCTGTTTTCTGTGTTAACTTGCTCAAAGGTGTTGATAAAGTGGAAAACCCCTCTACAAACCTTTTGTAATACCCGATAACCCCAAAAAACTACGTACCTCAGTCAGAGTTTTCGTTCTAGGCCATGTCTCTACAGCCTCAATCTTTTGTGAGTCTACTTGGATACTAGCTTCCAACACAATGTGACCCAGAAAGGCCATTGAATTCATCCAAAACTCACACTTAGAAAATTTTGCATATAACTGACGATCTCGGAGAATCTGGAGCACTGTTTGCAAATGATCCCGATGTTCTGCTTCTGAGTGAGAATATACCAGAATATCGTCGATAAATACTATCACAAACAAGTCAAGGTACGGCCTGAAGATTTTGTTCACTAAGTCCATCAGCACTATTGGAGCATTCATTAATCCAAAGGACATGATTAAGAATCCAAAGTGGCCATACTTGGTCCTAAAAGAGGTTTTTGGAATATCTCTCTCCCGAACTCGAACTTGATGATACCCAGATCTTAAGTCAATTTTTGAGAAACACTTCTCCCTCTGTAACTGGTCAAACAAGTCATCTATTCTAGGAAGCGAGTATTTATTCTTGATAGTGACTTTATTCAGTTGCCGGTAGTCTATATACATGCGTAGGGAGCCATCCTTCTTTCTCACAAATAGAACTGGTGCCCTCCACGGTGAAGTACTCGGCCTGATAAAACCCTTGTCTAACAAATCTTTCAACTATTCCTTCAATTCTCTGAGCTCAGCAAGAGCCATTCGGTACGGAGGAATAGATATAGGCTAAGTACCTAGTAATAGGTCAATTGCAAAGTCGATCTCCCGTTCTGGGGGAATACCAGGAAGTTCATCTGGGAATACGTCTGGAAATTCATTGACTACTGGAATGGATTGAAGAGTCGGAGATTCTGCTAGAACATCCTGAACTCTGACTATATGATAAATACATCCCTTCGCTATCAATTTTGTCACCCAAAGATAGGAAATAAACCTACCTTTTGGCCTGGCTGCACTACCTTTCCACTCCCGTTCTAGCTCCCCTAGAAAGTGGAATTGGACAGTCTTGGTCCAACATTCTACATTGGCATAGCATGGCGCTAGCCAATCCATACCCACAATTGCATCAAAGTCAATCATCTCTAATTCTACCAAATCTTTAAAAGTATGGAGACCTACAACCTCTACTTTGCACCCTCGATAGACTCTTTTAGCAATGATGGAATCACCGACAGGTGTGGACACTGAAAAAGGTCGCCGAAGCAATTCCGACATGATACCGAACTTTCGGGCCACTAATGGTGTAACATAAGACAAAGTGGAGTCTATATCTACTTAAAACATACACAGAATGAGAGAAGATGTCCAGAATACCTGTCACAACATCCGACGACGACTCTGACTCCTGTCACCCCGATAAAGAATATGTGCGATCTGGACTAGTGCCTGAGCTAGATGCCTCGGATCTATCTCGGCCTCTGTCGTCTAGTGCTGAGGGCCTGCGCCCTGCTGAAAGGGCTGGGGCACGTGACCCTACTGAAGATCTATCCTGTCGATCCCGATCACTATGACCCCTGGCTGGACAGTCCCTCATCCGATGACCCTCTTGTCCACATGCATAACATATTGTAGAACCATACCTGCATGCCCCAGAATGACGTCGGCTGCATATAGGGAAAAGTGGTATAATAAATCTAATCCGCTCTAACCCTCTCTACTGTTGTGAACCTGCTAATCGAGAGCTCTCTTCGAGCGCTTACTATCCCCGATGATCAGATTTATCCCCTGTTGTTGCTGCGGAGGTGGGGGTCTAGGTGGTCTATCTGATAGTCATGGTATGGGTCCACCCCGGGACTCTCTTCATATCACTGGGTCTGGCCCTGCGGCGCTGCTCCTGATTTGCCTTCTTTATCTCCCGCTGCCACTGCCTGATACCCTTAATGCTTTGGGCAAATGCCTGGATGCGGGCAATATCCATGTCCTCTCACAAAGTAGTTGTAATACAAGTATCCACATATTCTAGATTCATCCCCATGATAAACCGGTGCACCCTGCTGGCATAATATCTACAAAGGCTAGTGCATATCGGGCCAAGGAGTCGAATCTCATAGCATACTCTCGAACACTCATCGAGCCCTGCTCTAGATGCAAAAACTGATCTACCTTGGCCTGGAGGATCTCCTATGGAAAATAATGGTCTAAGAAGGTCTCTGAACAGCTGGAACAGGTTGGAGGGGGAAGGTCCCTACCTTGGTACTTTTCCCAACTCTTGTACCATAATACTGTGATGTCCCATAACCGAAATACCGCTAACTCTACTAACTCTGCGGGTGTGGCATGTATTACCCTAAAGATTTGCTGAAATTGGTCCAAAAATTCCTAAGGGTCCTCATCTAGATCCGTCCCTTTAAATTGTGGGAGACTCAAAGCGAGAAACTCTCAAATGCTCGAGCTACAGGGCCCTTCTAAAGACTCTGCAACCACCGGTGCCACTGGCTAATGCTTTGCAGCCATCATCTTAGCTATCATAAAGACGACACTCCTAATTTCCTGATCTGATGGTATTGTTATGGAGACTACTGGAGTTGGTGCTGACAATTCTGCCGCTTCGGGCGGCTCTTGGAATAGCTATGAGTGCTGGGGAGACCGAGATGAAGCCTCCCTATCGCCCTAAGATCGGGCTGACTCTAACTGAGGCACCATGCTAGTGCCCTCCCCTGCTACGGTATCTAACTCCCTACCAGCCGCGGTCCATTGTGTGCCCGACATTTCTCTATAAAAAAGCAGATTATAGTATGCTTAGGGACTCATCTCTATATAGCACAACTCTATAGCACGACTGGAAGAGAAAGAAGAGTAACCACCCTAACATGCCTCGTAGCCTCCTGCCTTTAGTATGTAGTGTACAACACATCCATAGACAAGACTCTACTTAGCACGGCTTGCAGACTCACTGGGATACGACCTGCTCTGATACCAAGTTTTTCACGCCCCACCTTGTGATACATGACTGGCACCTGGTGCCCTATTGGAAAATAACTAAGCTGACTAATCTTACGCACTTATAGTGCAGAGCTAATACTAACTATCAAATCAAGAAAGAAACGGGCTATATCTCAACTGTAAACACAGCCTCCAGCCGATAAGGCCTTATAGCCACCTGTAAAAGAAAACAGCTAACCAGACACAAGTAGTAATAGGGAATCCTATGCGGGACGACGAGACCACCATGATGTCTAGTTATGACTGAAAAGTAAATTCGGTACTAAACTAAAATATGGCCGACAAGGCTGCTAACTAACAGCTAAACAAGGCCCCACACAGACAACACGCAAGAATAAACAAATATGGGCCCCACACATCCATCGACAGCTAACCACAGGGAATATGAAACAAACTGCAAGCCTCTCAGAGTAATATGATGGTTGGGATAGGGCCCCGACCTACCCATAAACTGTACAGACAAAAGAAGTAAACCTTCTAACTACAAGATCTGGAGGAAAGGACCCGACTGTGCTAACAATCCTGGCTGGAAGCTAAGAGGGACCTGCTCCTCGTCTATCCGCACCTGCAGGCAAGTAATGTAGTGCCCCAGAAAGGGCGTCAGTACAATATGTACTGAATATGTAAGGCAATAATTGTAAATGACTGAATAAAAGAAATGAAATGGAGAATAACTAAAACGGAGGGATAGATATCATACCTGAATGGTTGAACTTCCTATCATTTAATTTATCAGTAACAAAAGCAAACAAGAACCTCACCTAGCCCCCATAAGCCAGAAGGTACAACCAGCACAGAATAACCCACCCAGGGCCCCCATAAGCCCTGGTGAGTACACCTTAAATATATATACCCCTAAAAAGGTCACACTAGGTCAACTAATAGTTATAGTCGTCCTACCAGTCCCTTGGGTCTACAACTGAGCCCGCTCGGCCCCTGACTGTAGCTGTGTCTGAGTCTGGTGGACTCCTGATATCTGCAGCCCGACACTAGGCTCGACGGGGGTGTGGTGCCGATACATCATATAATAGTCTAGCCATGGAATGGACTGTATGAGGACCTGGGATCCCATCTTCATCCCTCACGGATGGCATATTGCTCCATTGAGCAATGTTATCTCGCCCCTGGCGGGCGTCAACATGGCTAGTAACCCTGGGGTTGGTCATGGAGGGCTATACAGGGCAAGTCAAATCCAAAACTAAACGTAGAATGCTGGTCTCAGCTAATGGCAACAGCTAATCATGATCAATATACTTTTGATTCTCTTACTGAGATTTAAACTGAGTTATAATGCTAAAGACACTAACTTTCCGAAGGAATTTGCCTTAACATACCTCAATCGTTGATTCTTAATTAACTGGCTAGTTTCAATTCGTATTCAACAGCTCTTTTCAACTGATATCGTATTAATGGGAGAATGAGGTTGGTTTCAGTACTAACTTCGGCAAAAATGAAAACTTTATATATAAATATTAACTATATTTCAACTTGACGAAACACGGTCGAAAACATACAATTTTTCGGGAGTTCAGAAGGGAGAAATACTTACTTGAAACCTATGAACGTATAGAAATTAGTTTGGAGCAATTCCAACAACTTTGGCTTAGCGGGGTTACTATTCGCCGGGCGAATTTCGTGAAAATAACTCCGTGGTAATGCTCCCTGCAGCCTAAAACTTCGATACCTGAAGTTAATTTGAATTCAGGAAGCATTTCGCAGCATAAACGGATGAAAACTCACTGAAAATGGCGTACCTCCTCTTCTCTATCCGAATTTAATATATAATAAATGATTCAACAACTAAAGAAACCTCATATATATACTTGGGCAGTGGGCACGGGGTCCGTTCACGGGCGTGCCACGGAGCCCAACACGAAGGGAAGGGGTCTGTGACACGCCGCCGCTATCGTGGCCTGCTCCGGCCTTCTCCCTCGCGGTCCCTATTTCATGCTCGTTTGACCTTTCCTCGGGCCCTTTATCGTACATGTTGCACTATAAAACTATTAACCAACGTACGAATAGGCCAACTAAACGTTAGCAAACTTATGGGGTGTAACATACTGCCAATCCCAACAAGGGACTAGACGACTTGTGGTCTGAGGGACGACTCATCGTCTTCTTATTATGATCAAAACTTCCTTTTTCTCATCTAAGGGTCACCACGAGGGACACCAAGACTCATGGTGTACCCAACGACTCGTGGTGACCCACCCATTACCACCACCGCCTAATTTTCAATCTTCCAAGCACCCCTAGACCACAGATCACTAGATGACTCAAGGTGTTGACCATGACCCGTGGTCACACCTGTGGTCACCTCAAATCCCAAATTTTCAACCATGTCCAAACCTTTCCCCACGAGTCACTTAACAAATCATGGTGTTCCTAACAGGTCATGGTACGACTCGTCTTGTGACCTGGTGCAGAAATTTCTATTTTCTCAGTTTCAACTCCCAAGCCTGATCTTAGGGTTTTCGGGGTATTACAATAATAGACTTATGTACTTAGGAAACAAGGGAATGCCATCAACCAAGTCCAACATATAAGGAGACAATAGTATTCAAGAACTCCATATTCGGATTGAACACGGGATTTCCAACAACAAAATAGACCACAGCTCCACTCAGTCCCCAAGTCACTATTCAAACTAAGTCAACTAATCAATTAATTCAAACAATACAACATAAGCACATGTCAACATCAATAAGATTCAATTAAGTCCTTACTAGAACATCTCACGAGTCTTAGGCTATTCATAGTCATAGGAGCTCAATCCTCTAGGGAAAAACTTATTGCTATCCCAGGAAGGTGCTGGCAAGTCAGAATAGCTCATGAAGAATGACTTATATTGACACCATAGAGGAAACATATCAAACTCCATAGGTTAGACTACTTCTCGGGCTCAACCCATACCCAATACAATTCACGTGCATCGGGTGTTCATCAGCCTTAACGCACCAAGTTAAAGAACTCAAACATAGCTAAAGTATTCACATAATTAACATATATATATATATGCAGCCAATTCACAATCACACGGGAGTATAAACAACCCCTATATTAAACTATGGCATCAACTACCAACACATATAATTCTAGATGAGTTTTACGTGTCGATTCAACTTGGCAATGCCCCTATAGGAAACTCGAGTCTAGTCCCAACGAGCCAAGAAAAAGGGCAATAGAGACCTACCCAACTAGCAACTATAAATCTACTTCAATGCAACCGAGCATAAGCATAACCAGCACACTAGACTCAACAAGCTCAGCTCAATGCCTTCAAAGTATTCGACTCGTCGGTGTGTCATTTGGATACGCAAGTCTAAGCTTTATCGAGCCACTTAGATGATCCAATTTATAACAATAACCAACATTTCATAAACACGCATAACATCCAATACAATTTCATGCCCCACCTTAGAAGGCATGACTGGCACCTAATGCCATACTGTGATCTGGGCTGACCTGGCTGGGCGTACGCATCACTGGTGCCTACCAGTGACCCATAATCAAGAAATCAAACTGTTATATCTCAGCTGTAAACACAACCTCAGGCTGACAAGGCCACGCAGTACCTATAAAAGGAAACAGCTAACCCAGCCAACACAGTACTACAAGGGATTCTATGCGGGCCAACAACACCGCCATGTTATCTAGTTATAACAGGAATGAAAAACAGGCAGCTATACTAGGCCCCTCATGGACAACATATAAAACATCACAGATATAGGCCCCACACGGCCAATATGAATCACTCATTAAAATTGTAGTCTACAAGCATCCAGGAGTGAAAATATTGGTCGGGATAGGGCCTTGGCCTACCCAAAAGCTATACAAATGAAAGGCAAATAGACCTCTACAACCTGGAAACTCCAAATGAAAGGAGTTGGCCAATCTGCTGACTCTAAATGGCTGCTAGGAGACCTTGCAATCTGTCTGTCTACACCTGCATGCAAGTATGTAGCGCCCCATAGTTTGGCGTCAGTACCATATGTACCGAATATTTAAGGCGGTAATAAAAAGCTGAATAAACACTGATAAACAACTAAAAGTGAATAACAAAAAGGGGTAGAAATTAACTTGTAAGATTTCTTATCCATAACCTGCATCTAGTAAAACACCAAACATATAGGAGCTAAGATTGTACAACTATACACTCATAATCTATAACTAGCAGGCAAGAATACAAACAAGAACCTCACTTGGCCACACAAAGCCCAGAAGATACAACCAGCACAAAATAACCCGCCAAGGCCCCCATAAGCCATGGCGAGCACACTTCAATCTATATATCCCTAACAAGGTCAAAATAAGTCAACAGGTAACTATAGTCAACCTATCTATCGCCTGGGTCTACAATTGAGCCTGCTTGACTCCTGTAGTTGTGTTTGAATCTGGTGGACTCCTGTAACTGCAACTTGAGCACCAGGATTGACGAGGGTAAGTGATGCCGATACGGCATAAATATAAAAGTTCATCCATGAAATGGACTGCAACATGGCCCTTGGGCCTCAGCATAGTCCCTTGGGACAATATATAGCTCCTTGAAGCGATCCATATAGCCTCGTAGGCAACGACACAACTAGTAACTCTGAGGTTGGACAACTGAAGGCTATCCTAAGGTAGGTTAATCCCAGCCATATATTGCATTCTAGTCTCAATCTAGCCACTCAAGAGGTGTATCTGGCTCTTAAGGCCTAACACAACCACTACTCACCCCTAGAATAGTTTGTATAGCTGCTAACGGGCATACCTCGTGCGCCTATACCTGATCAGAGAACCCTGGAAGTGTTGATAATCTCTAATGGTCTAGATTGGATAAGGCGAGATCTGGAGTGACCTAATAATACTCTAAATGTCATGCTAGGACAGTGATAGCTCGTAAGCGAACCATAAGATCGCGGATGACCAACTACTTAGTTTCTTCGCTTAGGATAACTGTGGGCCTGCTACTTAATTAGACACTCTCCTGAGCAGTCAGCCCCTAACCTTCCCCAAGCAGTTTATTATGATTCTCTGCCTGAAGGTAATACTACACTACTATTTTAGATCTTAACTTGGTCTGTTCAGATTTCATGTATTTTTTCTAGTGCTCCCTAACCTTGTAGGCAAGTTTACCTAGACCTGGCCATTTGTGGAAACCTGTACCTGAGTATTTATAAGAGCAAACTGGGCATTGGCCCCGCATCCGACTGCTTATGCAGTTCCCTCCTTGGGGTAGTCATGGGTCTATCTGACTTGTGAAATTAGGCTGACTTCCTAGGCAACCTATATGACAAACACTAAGTCGACTGCAACTAATAGTCATAGCAGTGGCTAACTACAGGGAAGGCTTTCACTCATTCCACTGGGCACTCCTGGTGCCGCTAACTCTAGGGTAAGACCATCCTATTCAAATTCTGGCCCTGGAGGCGTCAAGGCACGCCAACAGCCTCTAGGCGAGCTTTTCTGACCATAAGGCACCTAACCGATAGTTATATCACCTGGCTGCGCCCTATGCTATCCAATTTACCAACTCAAGCCCAACAACTAACCCTAAACTTCTAAGGCCTTGGCATGGCAGCAAAAACATCAGAATTCTACTAATACAGTGTACAGAAGAGCAGAGGAGTTTCTATGACGCTCCTACCGTGAGTCACACTTAGCATATTCTTTCCCGACGAGGGATACAATAATATACTTTCAAAACATCCTTTAGAAGCTAATCATAACTTATATAATCATAATCTACTGACAACAGCTACTCACAACATGTATAATCCTTATCTACTAACATCTGTTAGTTACAACATATAGGATCTCTATCTAAGTTCAAAAACATAGGTTGTATCATCATACGACAAGAATAACTTTCCAAAGGGATAATCCTTAACATACCTTGGATGCTGACTTTTTTCATTAAATAGTTCTCGACATGAAGCCAGTAATTCCACTTAGTCTCTTGCACTGAGAGAATACAACTATTTTCACCAATAAGAATGCCAATAACAATATCTTTTTAATAGGGTTAACTATAACTTCAAACCCATTTCATTCAGCTGAAAACTTACAATTTCTCGAGAGTTTAGAAGGGAAAAATGCTTACATGTTGCCTGTGGCCGTCTAGGATTTAATTTGGAGTAATTTCGACAACCTTTACTCGCGGGGTTCCGATATGCCGAGCGAATTTTTGAGAAATAACTCCATAGAAATGCTTCTCGTAGGCCTAAGACTTATTACCCAAAGTTAATTTGCATTTGGAAGGCGTTTGACAGCGTAATTTGATGAAAATTAGATAAAAACTTGGAAACCTCCTTCGCATAGCCGAGCCTTCCGTTTTTAAAATGTTTCAAATGAAATGGAAACTAAGGATTTAACATGTATATATATATAGGGAGGCCACCAGTGGGGGGGTATGCGGCGCGCCCCCATCACGCTGTGTCCATGGCGCGTCGCGCCACTACTTGCACCGAGGCAAGCTGTGCGGCGTGGCACCCAACGCACCTAGCCTCCCAGTCCCGGCCTCCGTCTTCTTGAAGACACGCTCATGTGTTCACCTCCCTGGCCTTCTCCCAAATTTTTCTATATGCTATAATTCTGAATGTACATGCGCACATGACGGTCATACTACGGAATTTTACGGGGTGTAACATACAATGAGACAACTAATGATAGTATGATGGAATTCATGCTGAAAGAGATAAGAGAAGACCCTAAAATATCTTCAATTCGACGAAACTGATCTTATCATAACCTCACCATAACCCTCCTAAGAACCTACCTCAAGGTTGTCCTTCAATTTTCCAACAAAATAGAGCTACATGTCCCAAATAAGAAGACAACATGACAAGTCTTAATTGGTGCTAATTTCTACGAATTCAACAATAGGAACTTCGAATCAATAACTTATCGATACTTACAAACTCACGACCAAGCTAAAGAACTATGAAACAAATAGGAAAGGAGCTTACCATGCAAGTCGACACCAAACAGCCGCAAACTTTCCAAAGTTGCAACCCCTTACATGATCCTTATGAAAGTTATGGCAATCTATGCTAGAAACTAGTTTGGATCCTTGATTTACCTTTATCTCCCACCTAAAACCAGTAAGCACGGTAGGTAGAATATTTCCACCGCCTTAGGATATCTATAAAATATTTTTAAAAATGAAAAAGACCAACCAAACTTGTACTTATAGAACCTTCCTTGCAAGCTTGGTCACGTTGTGCGTCTCATCATGGAGAGAAGAGGTCGCATCGTGTAGGCCATAGTGGAGATGGGCAGCCTCATTGCACAATAGGCTATCATCTTGTCCCTTGAATGCAATCTTGACCCTCGACCTTCCTTCGACGTAAAACACATAGCCACAAAACTAGACCCATACATCCAAAACCTATCGACGAAATCAATCTAAGCACATAGGGTGTTACAACACCAATTGAGCATAGGCCTTGTTGATTGAAGGCCATAGAAAGAATACAAGTCACTTTAAGCCTCACTCCGTGAAGTCCAACACAATCTTGTATCTTGCGCCGAGTTTCGCAGCGCAAAGGCCTTTGTGAGGACACCTTTTATTTTAGCCTCACTTCATGAAAGCAGGTAAGTCTGAGTAATTTTATTTCAATCAGCGAGACGAGCTTTGAGAAGCCTCTTGATGATGATTCACCCACACTCGAGCTACCTGTTCATGAGGATGGTTATGATGAGGTGGAGCCTAAGCATGATAGTGAAGAAGGTGATTCTAATTTTGACCTGAATGATGATGATGGTGACGGGTAGACAAAGAGTTCTTTTTTCACCTTTTTATGATTCTATTTTGGTGCACTATGGACAATACTAGTTATTAAGTGTGGGTTGGGGAAGAAACTTCTTATTATTCCTGTATTGTTTTTATTTTTCACTTGACATTATTTTGATGCGTTTCGTGTATTCTAGGAAGTACAATTATTCATGGTATGCAATAACTAGTAATTAATATAGTAGTATCGCAATAACAGCGTGTCGTGCTATGTAGCTAGTGAATCCCTTGGTTTTTTTTATTCTTTTCCAAGGGGTCTTTGAACCATAGTAGTTTTTTTAGTTATAAGTTAAGACTTTTTCTTGTGATGGGTGAATGATAACCGTCTTGAGGGAACTTAATCGTTAGGTAAGAAGTAAGAGATGAAATCCCTTAAAGCCATTTGAATGTTTGGTGCTTGAGATTAGGTACACTAGAGACAACATGAGAAACTCTCAAATAAACTACTTTGGTTGAGACACCTAGGCCCTTTTACTTGACTTTTGTATCAATAACTATTGGCTTAAAAATATTTGCATTAAATTCGTGTTATTGCTTGCTAGGTAGAGGGTCATTATGGATATTTCTTGAGTCAGTTGTGCTAGGTATGGTGAAAAGTTTGTTCCTCCATGTGTCATAATGATATCAAGAAACTTGCCCGGTATGTGAAATAAAGTATAATGAATTTAGGAGGTGATATAGATATTTCTTTGTAAGCCATGATTTTTAACCAACTATTTGGACCTTCTCATATGTGATATGCTTAGTTAACCTTGTGCGAGCCTTTAGCCTCTTTTATTGGTAACCAAGTCATGAGTTTATCCCCTTTGTTTGATATAAGTTGAAAATTTGAGCCCGAACTCCTGAAGTACTTTGAAAAAGTGAGCGCTTAGAAGTATGTAGGAAAGTTGTAGTAAACTAGAATAAAAAAAGGTTTCAATTGAGGGTGCACTTGTTGAATATAGCTAAGATATATGTTGTAGTAGGGAGTGAAGAAAAAAAAAGGAAAATGTTGACTGAATTGGAAAAGAAAATCAATATAAAATTGCTCCTTGCCAGTGATGTTCAAGAGCATTAAAGAATGTGCATAATGAAAAGGGGGACATAAGGGGAAGTGAAAAGAGTGATTGAAATTCGATGAAACAAGGAAAGCGCACAAGTCAAATTAAAGTGTGAAGTCTTAAAAGTGCTAGGGAGGTTAATCACTATTCACCCGAATAATTTTTATTCGTCCGCGAGTTACATTACAACTCTTCAAGTCCTATTTGATCTTTTACTTAATTTGCTTATGTTAGTGGAGTATGATGATGTGCTATGAATTTACAGCACTTTCGGCGCTCAAAACTAAAGAAAATAGCATGGACTTAGGTATGTTTATATGGATATGAGGTACTTTTCTTGTGTTTTCAGGTAAACTTAGGTGTCGGAGAAAGATTGTGCAAAAGAAGCTTGAAAGGATAGAAAAAGAGCCCAAATGACAGTCTCAGTACGAGTCATTCCTTGATGGTACGAATCATACTAAGACTCGTGGAAATATTCAGAATGTTGAGCTGAGAAAGATGCCATCCACGACTCGCAGTACGAGCCATATGAGCATGGTACGAGCCGTAACTTCAAGTCATGGAAATATTCAGAGAAATTGCACAAGGGCTGACTCTGGGTACAGATAGTTAAGTTCGAATCATGGAGGTAAGGTACGAGTCGTACCAACACACTCGTGAAAAACTTTAGAGAAATTCAGAGTCCCCAGATTCAAGCCACAGAAGCACAATACGAATCGTAGGAAGTTGGTACGAGTTGTACCAAGGCACAACGCTTTGCCGGATTTCAGAAAGCTGAAGACCTACGGATAGCTGGAATGACTCGTACAAGCCTGCTATGGTTCATAGGCTTGGTCGTGACTCATGCGGCAGCAGATATGGAAGTTTACCCTGTTAACTTAGGAAAAGGATTCTAATGTCTATATAAATATGTTTTATGTTTTATTTTCAAAAGGAGATTAGATTTAGTGAGACATAGTTAGTTTTGGTTAGACAATAATGAAAGAACATAGAATTGAGTTGATTAATTTATGATCAACCTTTTCTTGATTTTCTTCTTGATTTTGTGAATTGTTCTTGATAATTTCCAGATTTAATCAACAAAGTTTTTCTCTCATCTACGCTTATTAGAATTGATTTATGTATTTAATTATGAATATAAATCACAACGTTGCAACTATGAGAGGCTAAAACCTCCATAGCTAGGGTTGTGGGAACCATTGTGGATTAACGAGCTAGGGTTGCACAAAAGTGATTCAAAATCAATGCAAAATACTTTTATTGTATTCTCTTCACTTTAACGTTTCTTAATGGTGTACAACATCAGGACTTTCCCGAATTCTTTACTTGCATAAGCCTAAAGAGGTAGAGATTAGGAAAAGAGAATTATAAAAAAGTCTTGGTCTTCATGATCATTGTATTAACTTGAGTTGTGGTCGCATGATAGTTATATTTGGGACAAATTGATAATTGTTAGTTTTCAATCGCTTATGAGACCTGACTCGGTGATTGAGTATAGTCATCCAATAGGGATGAACCAGTCATTTGGATGAACCCTAGTTATCAGTCCTACAAATAAAGCATTGGAATAGATCACTTGTGCATACCCAAAGCAGTTATGAATCCATGGGGAACACAAACCCTAGTTAGTTTTAATTCTTGATTTTACAACACAATTCTAATCATTTTTGTTTAGTTATTAT
>JACEIK010003910.1:120907-131492 GCA_018107945.1 Datura stramonium
AGACAAAAATGAAGATGTTAATTGAGATAATTTTATCAACTGATTCAAATGTGTTTGATAATGTGTTGGTGTTGAATATGTTATAAGTTGTCGTACAATTATGTACTTTTATATAATAATATGTTAGAGATGTTAACAAATTGTCATACTCATAAGTTCAATTGTACATTGAAAGGAAATTTTCTTATAGAAAAGGATTGAGAAAAATGAAGGGTCAGCCCGCGACCTTTTTAGGGTTGGGTTGGGCTAACCATTTTAAGGCCCTTTAAAATAAAGGGCCAGCCTATCCTAGCCATTAAATTTCTTGACTCGCGAGGCTTGGGGTGGGTTGTATTAGCCAAATTTGATAGCTCTAATTAGGTCCATATCGAAAAATCGATTTAGAAAAATCAAAACGAACCGAACCAAAATAATAACGAAAAATCAAAAATCAAAAAATCGAATCAACATTTTAAAAAACTGAGCCAAAAAATCGAACACTCACTCCTAGTAGAAGGGTGAGGTGAAAATGGTTAAACAAAAATCTAGAAGAGGACCTCACCTCACGAGATCATTGCATGTTTGGAGATCGCACCATGAGATAAGGTGTTCAGCGAGGCAAATTATTCTAATCTAAGTTGACTTTGGATGGGATTTTTCAAATACTGTCCATTTTGAGAAGGGTTCAGACGCTTTAACACAACAGAGCTAGGAATAAAGCCATTCTTCGTAGGGCTATCTCTTTTACCTTCATTAGTTTTGATAATCAAAGAGGGGGTTGAATTTTAAAAATTTACACTTAGTCGACTGTTGAAGTGAATAAGTCGATTCAATTCCTACAGAAAATGTTAGTAATAATAAATCAAACTCAAAGCCTGAAAATAAGGACACAAAAGATTTATCCTAGTTCGGATCACCCTTGTAGTGTCTAGTCCAATCCCTTTGGATTGCAAGGGTTTCCCTTAGAGCTTTCATATTGTCAACGATTACAAGAGTAAATTCATCAACCTATGGTGAATAGTAATGAACTTGATACAGCCTCTCCCTGTATATTGATCTAACTATTTCTATCTTTTAATCTCACTATTAATGCTTTTAGGATTACAATGATTGAATATGAACAGAATTGACAATTTGATCAAATGAAGTTGTACAAGGAATTTATCTTCCATCTTCGTATTTAAAGGATTTCGCTGCAAGAGTACAAGATCAATTCCTTTGATCTTTCTTTACCGCTCATCAAGGGATAACACAAGAGATTTCGCTTCAATCATATCCTCTAGATAAGATGTCGATTAGTGATAGAAGCCCTAATTAATTTGAGAGAGATTTCTTCCTTTTGAAGAGAAGTGATTAAGGCTGATTGATTTAGGGAGTGATTCCTTCCTTGTTTAACCCTTATATTCAGCTGGAATATTCCTTGAAGAGAATCTATATATCTTGATTTGTTTCCTTTCTTTTGTAACCAATATTCCTCCCACAAGCATCATGATATGTTTCTTGATTTCTCCCTTGGTGTGAGATTCGAGTCAGCTGGTCATATCCTGAGTTTACTAACCCTACTACAATTTTGTCATCATTGAAACATATTAGTGCAACAATCTCCCCCTTTTTGATGATGACCTAAATTTAGATATGGCTAGGGGGTACTTCCCTGTTTAAGAGAATCGGGTGGGTTTGCTCCCCATGGATTGATGCTTCCTCCTCCTGAGTTGAAGAGTCCTATACTTAAGGCTCGAACACTAAGTTTTTGAGAAAATCAGTATAATGAAACAATTGTAACAAGATCAAAAACTAGAGTAGATAAGCATAACATTTGACAACCACACAAGACCGCACAAAGCATTGTTCATTTCATTAATAAAAATGAAAACATACTAATATATTCATTCTCCCCCTTCATCACAAAAAGGGAACAAACAAAACATAAGCCCACGCAGGGGCAAGGGAGAGTAGGAGATAACAGAATATCAGGAACGACCAAGGAAATACTTGAGCGTATTGATGATACGCTCGGAAAAGGAATTTAGGACTTCTTGATTCAGGTACACAGAGAGGAGTAGGAGTTTTGAACAGCGTCTGCGAGTTCATTGTCAGATATTTCAGCTCGAGCAGCGGCTGAGTCTACTTGGCGCATAACCTTGTTGAAAGATTTGACCCCTTCATGTTGGATGAGAGTCAACTAATTCTTTAGATTGGCAACATTAGAGATTAGGAGAGCCAGCAATTCATTGCTCTTGTGCAGGTCATCAGCCACTGCACCAAGAGTTTCCTTAACATCTTTGATTTAAATCATGAGAGAGGAGAGAACGGAGCTGGAGGAGCCATTTGGAGGGACATTTGTACAGCTTTCTACAGTGGAGATTTTGGCTTTGGCCTTAAAACTTACCTTCTTGACCCAACGATCCTCATCAAGAATGTACCCAATACTAGCAAAAGCACGATCATTATAGGTAGAGGTGATTTCCTTCACGAGGAACTCAGAGATATCCACACCCATAGCTTTGATGATTCGACTCACGATCATTCTATAGGGAAGACTGGCATTTCCACTGGTATCTTTATAGCTTTCAAACATGTATCCGATGAACCATTCAGACCACTCTATTTACGTTTCTTCAAAAGGAAGTATATGAAAAACACATCTTTGTTTGACAGAGTGGTTAGAGATCCTTTTTGAGGAAGTAAGGTAGTTGCAACAATGTACGCGATGATGTGATTCTCGAAGCAGATGGAAGCAGGGCCAAAATTGGAGAGATCAGTACCATCTTTAGCATTGAAGAGCTTGGCTTCGTCGAGAGATACCTCAAAATCTTTAGGCCAACCACCAGTGAAGAAGGGAATGTTTCCAAAGAAGCAAGAATTGAAGACTTTTTCAAAGAGGGTTTTGGTCAGAACATTTCTGGTCCAAGAACAAGGGTTTCAGGATCACTGTTGTCTTTTGAAGGTTTTAGATTTGCATAGAACATGCGGATGGGATATTCAAATGCTTCATTGGCACACCGAAGGAAAAGATTATCTAGCCCTTGAAAGGAGAAGAGATGACTGATGGAGCAGTGGGAGGCTTCAAGCTGGGAAAGGCCAGATTACTCTACCATAAGCTAGGGGCCAATTTTGGAAGCCAAGAATTTTCTTTTTTCAGACACGCTCCAAAACTTTTGCATGTCTTCCAAGTCGAAGGAGAGAGGAGAATCAGGACTTTCTTTCTTAGAGCATGAACTGGGTTTTTTTTTGACAAGAATGGAAGGGGATTCAGGAGACTCTTCAAAGGATGAATTAGAGATTTCAATAGGGAATGGAAAAGAGGACGATCTCTTAACTCGTTTGCTGGAGCAACAAGCATTTAGAACAAAGGATTTTGTCATTTTTTATGAGGGAGAAGGAGGACCAAGTTGATGATTTTAAAGGAGGAGAAATGGAAGAGAGGGATTTGAAGGGGTGTTCAGTGAAAGGATAGCATGCAGAGCATCGCAACAATGATGACTTAGGGAACTGAAATGGCAGATTTTAAATAGGGAAAAACAGGTTTTTAGGCACGATAATTAAGGTAAGGAATAAAATTAAAACAAGTTAATATAGGCAAATAAATATCACACATATTTTAAGAGAAATTTATTGAAGAATAGGAAATAACACAAAGACTTTTCCTTAAAAAATAAAAACAATTTTCTAGAAGGGGTTTAGTAAAAATGTCAGCCAATTGATTTTCAGAGTCAACAAATTCTAGAAAAAAACCTCCTTTTTCAACATGATCCTGAATAAAATNTTTGCTCTAGAGTGATGCACAGTATATTTAGAGAGACTAATTACACTGGTGTTATCACATAAAATGGGAATGCTTTCATAATTTAGATCATAGTCTAAAAATTGATGTTTCATCCATAGTAGTTGTGCTTTACAATTTTCGAGAACCACATATTCTACCTCTGTAGTAGATAGTGCTATAGACTTCTGTTTTTTCCTTTGCCAAGACGTGAAAGCTTCTCCAAGAATTTGACACGATCCACTAGTACTTTTTTTGTAGGACTTGCCACCTGCAAAATCTGCATCTATGTACCCAATTAAATCAAAATTATTAGAATAAGGATACTATAGACCACAATCTTGAGTTCCAATAAGATAACGAATGATCCGTTTTACTGTCCTCGGGTGGGATTCTTTAGGAGTTGACTGAAATCTGGCACACTTGCATACACTAAACATGATGACTAGCCGACTAGCAGTAAGGTACAAAAGTGATACAATCATTCCTCTATAGAGTTTTTCATTGACACTTTTCCCATTTGACTCATTTTCCAAGAAGGTTGAAGGGCTCATTGGGGTTCCAGCAGCATTTTCTTTTTCCAAAATGAATTTTTTTATTAGCTCCTTCGTATACTTAGTTTGACTGATGAATGTCCCTTCAGTCAACTGACGGATTTGAAGACCCAAAAAGAATGTCAGTTCTCCCATCATGCTCATCTCAAATTCCCCCATCATTAAATTTGCAAAATTCTTACATAGAGTAGCGTCAGGACTTCCAAATATAATATAATATACATAAATTTGAATAATCAAAATAGTGGTAAAAGAGTGTTGAATAAAAAGAGTATTATCAATTTTTCCTCGACGAAAAATTTTTTCAATAAGAAAAGAGCTTAGATGTTCATGCCAGGCCTTTGGAGCTTGTTTCAAATCATAAAGTGCTTTAGAGAGTTTAAAAACATAGTCAGGACAAGAGGGATTTTCAAAACTAGGTGGTTGTTTGACAAAGACTTCTTCTTTGATAAGACCACTCAAGAAAGCACTTTTAACGTCCATTTGAAAAAGTTTAAATCATTTATAAACAGTATATGCTAACAAAATACAAATAGATTCAAGTCTAGCAACTGGAGCAAAAGTTCGTAGTTAATACCTTCTTGTTGAGAATACCCTTGTACAACTAACCGGGCTTTATTTCTGACGAACTTACCTTCTTCATTTGTTTTGTTTCTGAAGACCCACTTTGTACCAATAATAGATGTGTTTGTTTTCCTTGGAACAGAGTCCAAACACGACTTCTCTCAAACTGGTCCAATTTATCTTGCATAGCTTTAAGCCAGTATTCGTCAACAAGAGCCTCATCAATTTTATTTGGTTCAATTAAAGATACCAATGCTAGTGATGATTCATTTTTTAGAGAAGATCTTATCTGTCACTGAGCATTTGGATGCCCAATGATAAAGTCATTTGGGTAGCTGGCTTCATTTCTCCATTTTCTTTGAATATTTAAGACCTTAGTTGATTGATTTTCTTCCTCTTTGTCTGGATTTCTTTGAAGAAGAGGCTTTGGAAATTTCAGTGACGTTTTCTTCTTTAGAGATTGTTGAATCTTGTTGTTCTCTAGAAGTTTGTGGGATTGTTCCACCATCTTCCCCTGTATCATGCTCAATAAGGCTTGTCGATGGGTTAGAGTGATTAAAAACAACATGAACAGATTGCTCAATAGATAGCATGCGTTTATTGAAAACTCTAAAAAAACGGCTCAAAGGTGCATACCCAAGGAAAATTCCTTCATCACTTCAGGATCAAATTTACCGAGATTGTTCTTACCCTTACTGTGGATGAAACATTTGCATCCAAATGGATGAAAGTAACTTATATTTGGCTTCTTTCCTTTCCACAATTCATAGGGAGTCTTCTTCAACACATGCCAAATGAGACATCGATTGAGGATATGACATGCAGTGCTTACTGCTTCAGCCCAAAAATGATCAAGAATATTTTTTTCTATGAGCATTGTCCTGGAAGTATCTTGAAGTGAGCATTTTTCCTTTCGATGACTCCATTTTGCTGAGGAGTTCGAGGTGAAGAAAGTTTGAATGTAGCCCTGCTGATTACAGAATTCTTCAAATGACTAATTTTTTAATTCCCTTCCATGATCACTATGATAGATGAAATAAAATATCCCTTTTCTCATTGAACCCTTGTGCAAAAGATTTCGAAATTTGAGAAGGTTTCGTCCTTATGAGCTAAAAACATGACCCAAGTGACTCATGATAAATCATCAACAATAACAAAAGCATATTTCTTACCACCAATGCTAGCAGTTCTGGTAGGGCCAGAAAGATCCATATGAAGAAGTTCAAGTGGTTTAGAAGTACTCACAATGTCTTTAGACTTAAATGAGGATCTGGTCTATTTTCCCAGTTGACATACAACACACATAGGGTTATTTGAGAAATTTAATTTTGGCAAACCAAGAACTAGCTCTAATTTAGAAAGTTTTTCAATAGTATACATGCTAGCATGGCCCATCTTCCTGTTCTAGATACCTGGATCATTTGAAATAGCTTCAAGACAAGTTAGATTAGGAAGATCAACATTATTTAACACATAAATGTTTTCAACGTGATCACAAATAAGAAAAATGTTTCTAGAGGTATTGTTGATGGTGCATCTGATAGTATTAAATAGAACATCAAATCAGGCATCACAGAGTAGACTGATGCTTAGCAAGTTGTGTTTTAGTCTATTCACGAGATATACTTCAATCAAGTCACAAGAGGGACTTATAGTGATAACTCCTACACCAACCACTTCACCTTTGGTATTGTCACCAAATCTGACGTAACCTCCATCAATTTTTTTAACAAATCTAAAATTTACTTTTATTCCTGTCATGTTTCTGGAGCATCCGCTACCAATTACCCACATTTCCTCTTTATAGCTGCTTTTGGGTTGCTCCTGCAAAACAAGGAAATTAACTTCTCTTAGGTACCCAAGCTTTCTTGGGTCCTGGTAAGTTAGTAGAAGGGGCTTCATAGGTTGTTCCTTTTTTCTTCCAGACCCATTTGCTATGAGAATAGAATTTATAGTTAAAAGACTTATGATCATGTTTCCCACATGTATAGCATATGGGAGAAGAAAAAGATTTAGTGGAGTGAAAACTAGTCGATGCTCTTGATGAAAAATGTGACTTATTCAAGTTGACTGAGCTGTAACTGGGTGATTTCAACTGGGTAATTGCATCATGAAATCAGCTAGCTCTTCTTGAAGTGAGTCTACTTCAATTAGAATTGCTTCAAGAAGAATTTGCCAGGCCTTCTTTTCTTTTGCAAGTTTATCATATTCATCAATAAGTTTCTGTAGTTCATCTGTGACAAGATCCAGAGAGTCTTAAAGTTCTTGAAACTTATTATAGAGATTTGATCTTACCTCGCTTTATCCTTCAAGGTCCATAAAGCAGATGTTGGCAGCTACTTCTGCTTCTTCGTCAGAGAAATCTTCGTCACTCCATGCTCCCATGGATTTGCTTCTTTTATAAGAGTTTCTTCTCTTCAATTTAGGAAAAATTTGCCTTATGTGTCCAGGTTTTCTGCAATGATAACATCGATCCTCATTTTTTTCATTGTTGCGACTTCAAGACAGGGGCTTCTGCCGTCTTTGGCGAAGAATGTGTCTAACTCCTCGATTGATTAGAGCTAGTCCCTCACTGTCTTGTTCTTCTTCCTCCTTCTCGTTCTCATTTTGTACGGCATTGAAGGCTACTGTTTTTTTCATCTTTGGAATATCTTTGAGATGGTTTTTCTCATAGGCCATCAGATTTCCTCTGAGTTCATCATAATAAAGTTTCTCTAGATCTCCGTCTTCAAGGATTGTAGCTTTTGTTTCCCAGGCTTTAGGAATACTTCTAAGGAGTTTTTGAACTTGCATACTGTTAGAGTACACCATACCAAGTGATTTCAATTATCCAACAATCTTGCTGAATCTCGAGAACATGGATTCAACATTTTCTTCATCTGTCACCTTGAACAATTCATATTCGTTCGTCGGCGCATTAATTCTTGCCTCCTTCACTTTTGTTGTTCCTTTGTACGTTACCTCAAGCTTATCGCACATCTCCTTTGCAGTATCGCATGTTGAGATCTTGTTGTATTCAGTTCCACTCACTGGACAATAAAGTAGACTAATAGCTCTAGCATTAGTTTGAATTACCTTTTGCTATTCAGGAGTGACTGAGAAGGTTTCTAGATCAGTTTTGGTAGGATCCAATACTCCAGGAATGGGCTTGGAACCTTTCTTAATTACAATCCAAGCTTGAAAGTCATTTTCTTAGACAAAAATTTTGAAACATTCCTTCCAGTGAGAGTAGTGTTGTCCATTGAAATACGAAGGTCTTGATGAGGAGTGTCCATCTTGAAGGATTGCACCCGGAATTTGATATGTCGTCATCTGATCTTTTTCTCACTTTATGGTTAAGCAATTTTAAGTGAAACCGGCTTTGGTACCTATTGATAATCAGGGGGGTAAATTTTAAAAATTAACACTTAGTTGACTGTTTAAGTGAATAACTCGACTCAATTCCTGTAGAAAATATTAGTAATAACAAATCAAACTCAAAGCATGAAAATAAGGACACAAAAGATTTATCCTGGTTCGGATCACCTTTGTGGTTCCTAGTCCAGTCCCCTTGGGTTGCAAGGGTTTTCCTTGGAGCTTTCAAATTGTCAACGATTACAAGAGTAAGGTCACCGATCTATGGTGAATAGTAATGAACTTGATACAGCCTCTCCCTGTAAATCAATCTAAATATTTCTATATTTTAATCTCACTAGTAATGCTTTTAGGATTACAATGATTGAATAAGAATATAATTCTCAGTTTGATCAAGTGAAGTTGTACAAGGAATTTGTCTTCTGTCTTCGTATTTAAAGGCTCTCGCTGCAAAAGTATAAGATCAACTCCTTTGATCTTGCTTTACCACTCATCAAGGGATTTTTCTCCGATCATATCCTATTGATAATATGTCAATTAGTGATAGGAGCCCTGATTGATTTGAGAGAGATTTATTCCTTTTGAAGCGACAGTGATTAAGGCTGATTGATTTAGGGAGTGATTCCTTCCTTGTTTAACCCTTATATTCAGTTGGAATATTCCTTGAAGAGCATCTCTGAATCTTGATTTTTTTCCTTCCTTTTGGAGTCGATCTTCCTCCCATAAGCATCATGATATGTTCCTTGATATCTCCCTTGGTGCGAGATTCGAGTCAGCTAGTCATATCCTGAGTTTGCTAACCCTGCTATAATTTTGTCATCGTTGAAACAATTTAGTGCAACAAGTTCATCTTTTCTTGGATTGATCATGAACAATGTTGTTGTAATCCAATTATGAGTTTCTAAAAATCTCTAATTCTAGGGTTATGGTGAAACCATGAATACTAATGTTTGAATAGTATTTCATCATGATAGTTTATTTATACATGATTGTGACTTCAGTTCAGTTCTTAACTTCTTGATTTCTTGCGCATCAGTCAAGTTTTATTTACTATCTATGAATTGCTTGAAAACGATATTGTTAAGTTAGAGAAGAAAGTAAGAGAGTGTGATCCGATTGTGATAGGACAGGAATATACTTACCATTTGCTTCAATTAAATACTGTAAACTAATAGCATTCTTAATAGCGCAATTTCATAGGAATATAGGCGGCAAACTATTATTAATAGGTGAATGGTAATTTAGAATAACACCATGAGAATGGATAATCCGGTAATTTAGCAATCATGAGTAAATGTGCTATGGTGAAATAGCGGTATAACTCACTAGGATTGGTGAACTAATCATAACTTTGGAATTCTCCTTTCTTTGTGTTAAATCACTCTTTGAACTAACATTTGGAATAATTAGTTAGAAATTAATTAGTCTTTAAATTTTTGTAGTATTTTACAACCATAAACATACCTTTAATTTGTGAAAGATACTTGTTTAATCAGTATTAATATTGAATTCGAGTTTTACATTGTGGAAAATACTTGTTTGTTCAGTAGTAATATTGTATATGAGTTTACCATTGATCATAGATCTTTGTGGATATGATATTTTATTTCACAGGCACTATATTACTTGACGACCATGTACGCTTGCATGTATATTGGACCACATAAGGTTGTCATTTTCCCCCTTGATTATGGGGATGTGTCTTAGAAAGCCTATCAAAATTTAGAGGAAAAAACTTGTTGTATCTCTTAAATTGAGCTAATTGATACAGTAATTTAGCCTATCAGAGTTCATAGGAAAAAACTTGTTGTATTGCTTGAATTGTACTAATTGATGCCGTAATTTTTCTTCATTCTGTATGCTCACGATGCGTCAAGTCCGTTTTGGGATATAATTATTTCTTTGGTGTATTGTGTTTTGGATTTAACTTTTTTAAGTTGCAAAAGCTGATATTGTATTATTTTCCAGACAAATCCTACTTCTTGCAGGAGGTTGACAGTAGTAGTTTCCTTTTAGTTGGCTCGACATTTTAAAAGAAATTCTTTTTCACTATCAAGGTGATTTAGTTTTGGGATGGGAGGTATAAAGTTATCTCATGAATTGAGATATTTTATGAGATTAGTTATCCCACCATATAAATGATAGGATAAATAATTTCAGAATTAGGTAATACTCCTAGCCATGCATAAAAATAAAATAATCCTCTAGTATATCTGAAAATTATTATTTTTTGTTCCTCATACCAAATAATTCACTACAACAAAATGCATATATAGCTACAAAATATGTTATAGCTAAATATGAAAAAAAAAATTATGTAGCATTCATAGCAAGATATTTCTTAATTAAAAGTTAGCTACAGACTTTGCAT
>JACEIK010003911.1:0-13136 GCA_018107945.1 Datura stramonium
GGAGAAAAGTTAGGAGAAATTATCCCTATAAATAGAGGGGTTCTCCTTCATTGTATTTCATCCCATCAAGAGAAATAAGAACTTCTCTCCTTCTCTCCTTTTCTCTTTCTCTACAATATTCTTGTTCTTTCTTTATTATTTCATAACATGAATTAAATAGTAAGAATTTTAAAAGAGAGACCGACTTGTTGGCTAAAAAATTAAAACTTTATATTTGTTTAAGGACCTGACCTCAAAGTCCTTAACCTCCCACAAGTCATTAATTAACTTGGAGAGGGTTCAAACACAATTAATACATAAATAAATAGATGAAGAGACGAAAATAGAAGATCACAACACTGATACAAAATAATTCTAGGCATGCTTTTGACTAGATATCTAAGTAAACTTATCTAGTTTTGTATAGGGGTAAGGTAATCGTATATCCTGCCCTTTTCAGATCCCACTTGTGGGATTATAGGTATGTTGCTGTTATTTTTCATGAAGAGTAAGAAGTTATCAATAAAAATAAAACTTGAGAGATCCAAAAGGGTGACTGCTAGATAAAAACATTGGAGAATATTCTCATTTATGATAACATATACCAGTATGAAGATCAAATAACATTAACATGTCACATTAAATGGCAACCAAAGAGTAGAGAGACAAAAATTACTCAAGCACGTATCTTATTAAAATTCAATGACAATAAGGACCACTACCACTCTTCACTCTCCTATGTGAATGAAAACATAAACACACATGTGTATTCCTGACGAATAGAATATCATGAGCATATTTTGTAAAATGACATTTTTTAACAACAAAAGGAGAAGGAACTTTCAGCCGAACCAAACAATAGTAAAACTGACACATGAAACAAAGTAGAAGAGGGTACAAAACTTACCGTTGTAGTGCAATAACAGTATAGAAGATCAAGAATCCGAGTTCAAGAGAATTTCTGAAATAACGCGCACAATGAAAACATAGACGAGACCATAATATTGATCGAAGATTTCAGATTAGATTTACAATATTGCAAATATAGCAATGATGACGGAGATATTGTCATGGCTCAAACTCCAATTAATTGAGTAAACTTAGCTATGTCTGTAACAAAAGCTTATGTAGAAACACGAGTCCTAATCAAACTATGAGGGAAAGAGATGCAATTAGGTGATTTCAGATCTGCAGAATAAAAACCGGTAAGTCATACTCATATATTCGTATATCTAGATTGTAACACCTAGGAAGTCCCTAAGACCAGACCCAATGGTTGAATAAGAGAAATCAAGGAAAATTGCATTAAAGTCATGGAACGACCCATGGGACGAGTCATTATGGGGAACAACGACCCGTTGTGTCCCTTGTGGTAAGTCTCCAGTTAGACCTTTTCATCAAGAAATGGGCCTCGCAACGAACCGTTGGAAGATCCAACGAGCTGTCCTGAGTGGCCGTTGAATAGGGTTCAAGAAATGCCCAAAAACCAAGTTTGTGATGACGAGAGGATACGATTAGCCGTTGTTCCAAGGAATGGCTCGTCCTGTTCGGTTATCAGTTAGAGAATCCGAAGAGTATCAAAAATTCTCTCGGAAGCAATAGATGGAGTAATGGGTCATTGTTTCATGCGATGACCCATCCTGTCAGTCATTGGTGAGAGATCAGTCGAGTATCAAAAATTCCCTCGGGAATGACGAATGATCCAACGAGTCGTTCAATCCTACAACGACCCATTGGATGGATCGTTGTAACTGGCAGTGACCTTTTCCCTGCGAAATTATTAATTGTAATTTCGTAAATCCTAAGCTCCCAAGTCCTAAACTACGTCGTTCTAAGCCCTCTATATCAAGTTATTAGGCTCTCCATGTATGCAAAGCTTTGAGTTTTCTTGAAAGATCAATCTAGAATTCTCTCAATTCTTCCCCAATTCTCTTAGGCTTTCAAGGATATGTTTATGGGTTAATTTTTCTCATGTTCCAAAGCATGTTTTAAGATTTATCAGTAGATTTTATACACAAATTGATTATAAATTCATGATTTTAAATTATTAGAACTTATGCCCAATTATGCAAATTTTATGAAAAGTCAAGTTTATGATTCATGATTTCAAGTATGATGAAATATAAGCATGAATGAATGTTTATAAATCACCCATGTATGGATCTATGATTTTGACTTATGAAATCTACTTCAAGTATACATGATTTTAAGATTTGGGCAAGCCCACACAAGTTAAGTATGTTTTCATGATTCAACTCAACTTTATAAGATCAGCTTACCATATGGTTTGGAGTCAATACTCCTAATTTAGCTTATGGTATGTTTGGAGTCATCACCTCCCATGTTTAGATTTTAGACTATGCATGTAAATTAAGATTTTAGCTTCGTTGAAAAACGCTGGGAGAACTATGCATATTTTTGGGAGTAGTGTCTAGCACCGAGTAGGCTAGGGGTTCAGGTAAACCCCGAGTCTCAAAACTACATGCCAACGTAGGTATATATATACATTGGGACCTCCCTTAAGAGTTTTCCCTGCCTACAAGGGGCCTCAGCTTGATATCTATATTATGGTATCATCCCTAGCCCTGACAAGATTTTGAACGACTCTGCCCACTTGAGTGTGATAGTTGAGGCATCACGTAAGCTTTATCGTGATGATGTCGGTTATGACAAGTCTCCCATTATTCCTCATAATTTTAATTATTCATATTCATGACTTATGATATTATGTATTACAACAGGTTTGACCCAATGATCAATTTATGACCTTTTACTTATGATTTCAGCTATGACAAGTTATATGATTTCTATTTTTAACCTTGGGTCATTATGTTCAGATATGATACTCAGCTTATGACTATATATGTCTCAGATTCAGATTTCAGCATGCAGTCCTTACTCTCATGGTATACTGATTTATATTTATATGCATGATTTCAGTTAATATTTACTCAGCATGTTTTACTTATCTTACTTAGTACATTCCAAGTACTGACCGCATAATGATACATGTTTGAGCGATCAGACTCAATTTCGTAGTTAGTCCAGCTTTCCCCTGTAGTCCAGTTTAGTTCCCATTGTTGGTGAGTCCTCATCTTCCGAGGATATTCAGTTTAGTGTTTGATTATTCTATTTTAGTTTCATACTTTAGTGAGCTAGTTGACAGTGTTATCCTATCAGCTCATCAGACAGTTTACAGGCTTATCAGAGATTATGTAGACTTTCAGCTTTATCGATGTTGACTTTGTCTATGATCGTTGTTACACATTATGTTATCTAGAATTATGCTTATTTATGTTTAAGATATTAGTCTCCACTTTGATGTATGCTCTTTAGTTACTATGTTCATGCCATGGGTCGACTTAGAGCCATTCATCGTTCTAGGTTCCGTGTCTCAATCCGGGATCCTAACTCGCGTCGTGACAAACTTGGTATTAGAGCTAAGGTTTAGAGTGTCCTAGGGTGTCTGAAAGCCACATTAAGTAGAGTTTTTTCCATGGGTGTGAAGCACGCCACACTTATGGGGAAGAGGCTACAAGACGTTTTAGGAAACTTTCCTTATTTCATGATCTATGTCGTGCGACGAAGTATCTCTCTATCCTTCTAACTCATGCTATATGCGTTTGCAGAAATATGTCTCCATGCTGAGTGAATGGTAGAAGGAATGGCAATGGAAATGACCATGACAATGGCAATGGAGATGGGCATTAGCAAGCCCCGCCAGCACCAGCAAATCCTTTGCCCGAGCAGGTCACTCATGCCGAGTTTAGGGCAGCATTTTAGATGTTGGCACAGGTTATGACCGCTCAAGTCAATCAACAGGCAGTGACCCATGTTTCTCAGAATGGGATCGCAGCAGTGGCTGTAGTTTGGGACTTTCTTAGGATGAATCTACCTCAGTTTCTAGTGAAGGTGGATGAAAACCTACATGAGTTTATTGAGGTGCAGATTATGGGGGTGACTGGAGAGGAGAGTGTGGACTTAGCCTCTTATCAGCTGAAGGGGGTTGCTTATATATGGTATCGCCAGTGGAAGGATGGTAGAGCAGTGAGAGCAGTTCCCGTGAATTGGGATGAGTTCGTGACTGCCTTCTTGGATAGGTTCTTTCCTAGAGAGTTGAGAGAGGAGAAGGCGGCAGAGTTCGTCAACGTGAAGCAGCACCAGAGGACTGTCTAAGAGTATGCCTTAGAGTTTACCTGGCTGTCTAAGTATGCGCCAGAGATGGTTGCGAATCAGAGGGCTCGTATAAGCAGGTTTGTGAATGGAGTATCAGATTCAATGGTCAAGGAGTGCAGGACTGCTATGCTGAACAGTGATATAGATTTCTCACAGTTGGTCATATTCGCCTAGCAGATGGAGACGGAGCAGATATAGAAAAAGGAGAGAGAGGCCAAGAGGGCCAAGACGGGGAGTTATGGACAGTTCCAGTAGAGGTCCGGTGGAGGACATCGCCATCAGTCCCACCAAAGGTCGTCGGCTCCGGCATAATTATCAGTCAATGTTCCATCTAGATCTAGACATGATCAGAGGGGTAGAGCATCAAGCTCTCGAGGTCAGGGGAGCATGTTAGGAGAGCCTAACATTCCATTTTGCAACGGGCATGGTAGAAGGTACACCGGATAGTGCTTAGCGGGTTCAGGCGTGTGTTTCGGGTATGGGAATCCCGTACATCTTCTTAGAGACTACCCTTCAGCTAGATAGGGCCATAGTAGAGGTCGTGACCCAGCCACCAGTTCAACAACTCCACCAGCATGCTCAGCTTAACAGGGTGCATCCACTAGTGCAAGTGGTGGATAGCATCAGAATAGATTTTATGCCCTCTCATCTCGTCAGGAGGAGGTCTATCCAGATGTGGTTACTGGTATGTTATGAGTAATCCATCTTGATGTGTATGCATTGTTAGATCCAGGGGTTACCTTATCTTTTACGACTCCTTATGTTGCTATTAGTTTTAGAGTTAGTCCCAAAATTCTATCAGAACCCTTCTCAGTCTCTACTCCAGTTGGTGACTCAGTTATAGCTCGAAAGGTATATAGAAATTACGCTGTCACCGTCCTTCAAAAAGTCACCTCAGCCGACCTAGTAGAGTTAGACATGACCGATTTTGATGTTATCTTCGATATGGATCGGTTTCATGCATGTTATGCCTCAGTAAATTGTAGAACTCGTACGGTAGAGTTTTGATTTTCGGGTGAGCCAGTCCTAGAATGGAAAGGTAGTTCAGTTGTGCCTGTAGGTCGCTTTGTTTCCTATCTCAAGGCCAGAAAGATGATTTCTAAAGGTTGTGTGTATCATCTAGTTTGGGTTAAGGATGCTACATCCGAGACCCCAGCTCTTCGGTTAGTTCCTATAGTGTGTGAGTATCTGGAGGTGTTTCCTGATGATCTAGCAGGAGTCCCTTCTGAGTGGGAGATTGACTTTGGTATCGACCTTCTCTCTGATACGTAGCCTATATCCATTCCTTCTTACAGAATGGCTCCAGCCGAGCTAAGGAGTTGAAAGAGCAGTTGAAAGATCTCCTAGATAAGGGTTTTATCAGGCCTAGTAAATTCCCGTGAGGTGCACCAGTTCTCTTTGTTTAGAGGAAAGATGGTTCCCTTAGAATGTGCATTGATTATCGGCAGTTGAACAAGTTCATAATCAAGAATAAGTATCCACTCTCCAAAATTGATGACTTGTTTGACTAGCTTCAGGAAGGTAAGTGTTTCTCAAAGATAGACCTCAGATCCGGTTATCATCAGCTCAAAGTTAGAGAAAGTGACATTCCAAAGATAGCCTTCAGTGTTCGGTATGGTCACTATGAGTTCGTAGTTATGTCTTTTGAACTAACAAATGCTCCTACAACTTTTATGGACTTGATGAACAGGGTATTCAAGACGTACTTGAATATGTTCGTGATTGTCTTCATAAAAGATATTCTCATATACTCACGGAGCAAGGAGGAGCATGCCTCTCATTTGAGGATTATGCTACAGACTCTCAAGGATCGCCAATTGTTTGCTAAATTTAGATAATGTGAGTTTTGGCTAAACTTAGTAGCATTTTTGGGTCATGTGGTGTCAAGCGAGGGTGTGCAAGTGGACTCTCAAAAGATAGAAGCGGTGAAGAATTGGCCTAGACCGGTTAGTCCTTTAGATATTAGGAGCTTTTTGGGTTTAGCTGGGTACTACAGGAGGTTTATTAAAGAATTTCATCCATTGCAGCACCATCGACTAAGTTAACCCAGAAGAAGGTCAAATTTTAGTGATCAGATGCCTGTAAGAAGAGTTTTCAGGAGCTAAAGACTCAATTCACTTCAGCCCCTATATTGACTCTACCAGAGGGCATAGATAGATTTGTTGTGTATTGTGATGCCTCTAAGGTTGGTGTTGGTCGTGTGTTGATTCAGCATGGTAAAGTCATTGTGTATGCCTCTAGACAACTTAAGACTCACGAGAAGAATTACCCGACGCATGACCTAGAGCTGGCAGTAGTGGTGTTTGCATTAAAGATTTGGAGACACTACTTATATGGGGTGCATGTGGATGTGTTCACGGACCACAAGAGCCTTCAGTACTTGTTCACTCAGAAAGACCTGAATTTGCGACAAAGGAGGTGGTTAGAGCTTCTCAAGGACTATGACATAAGTTTCCTTTATTATCCAGGCAAGGGCAATGTAGTGGCGGATACCCTTGGTAGGCTGTCCATGGATAGTGTCTCGTGTTATGGATGGAAGGAAGAAGTTAGTGAAGGACGTGCATTAGCTTGCTCGTTTAGGGGTCACCTTGTTGACTCGATAGATGGTGGAGTCATTGTTTAGAATGGGTCAGAATCTTCATTGGTGACGGAGGTCAAGGCTAGGAAAGATGAAGACCCTATTCTAGTGATGTTGAAGGAAGCGGTTCAGAATCAGAAGGTGGAGGTTTTCTTCCAAGGGGGAGATAGTGTACTTCGTCATCAGGGTCATTTATGTGTTCTGGGTGTTGATGATTTGAAAGAATGAATATTGCATGAGGCTCATGGTTCTCGGTATTCTATCTACCTAGGTGCCACCAAGATGTATGATAACCTACGAGAAGTCTACTAGTGGAGTGACATGAAGAAAGACATAGCAGAGTTTGTGGTTAAGTGTCTGAATTGTCAACTAGTGAAAGTGGAGCATCAAATACCTGGACGTATGCTACAAGACATTAGTTTCCTTACCTGGAAGTGGGAAGAGATCAATATGGACTACATTACAGGATTACCTCATACACGCCAACAGTGCGACTCCATATGGGTGGTTGTGGACAGGTTGACCAAAGCAGCACATTTCTTACAAGTCAAAACTACCGATTCAGCCGAGGATTATGCTAGATTATATATTCGGGAGTTAGTTCAGTTGCATGGAGTTTCCTTGTCCATCATCTCAGATAGAGGTACTCAATTTACCTCACAGTTTTGGAGATTGTTTCAGAAGGAACTTGGTACTCAGGTCAAGCTTAGCATGACTTTTCACTCGCAGATAGATGGTCAGGCCGAGCGGACCATTCAAACTTTTGAGGATATGTTGGGAGCGTGCATGGTTGATTTCAAGGGTAATGGGGATGATCATTTGCCTCTCATTGAGTTTGCTTACAATAATAGTTACCGCTCTAGCATTCAGATGACTCCATTTGAGGCTCTCTACGGGCGGAGGTGTAAATCACCTATTGGTTGGTTCGAGGTAGGTGAGGCTACATTGATAGGGCCAGATTTAGTTCATGAGTCCATGGAGAAAGTCCAGCTTATTAGGGAAAGGCTGAAAACAGCTTAGAGTCGTTAGAAATCTTATGTAGATATTAGACGGAGAGAGCTTGAGTTTGAAGTTGACAATTGGGTATATTTGAAGGTGTCGCCCATGAAGGGAGTTATGAGGTTCAGGAAGAAAGGAAATTTAAGTCCCCGATATGTTGGTCCTTATAGGATTCTGAGGCGAGTTGGCAAAGTGGCATATGAGTTGGAGCTACCAGCGGAGTTAGTTTCGGTGCATCCAGTTTTTCATATATCTCTACTGAAGAAGTGCATTGGTGAGCCAGTCTTAGTTGTCCTGGTAGACAGCATAGGAGTGAAGAATAGCCTCACTTATGAGGAGGTTCTGGTTGAGATCCTTAATCGTCAGCTTCGAAAGTTGAGAAATAAGGAAGTAGCTTCAGTGAAGGTTTTGTGGAGGAATCAGCCTGTTAAGGGAGCTACGTGGAAAGTCGAAGAAGATATGATGGCTAGATACCTGCATCTTTTTCCTTCCGGCTAAATTTCAGCATGAGGTATCAGTTTCCTCCTTAGTACTCTATTCAGTTTCATGTCAAGTTCATGTCTTTAAGATCCTTTCATGTCATTGCATGCATGTATGTTTCATAAATTCAGTAAGTTATGTATTTCAGTCCGAGTCAGTCACCCCATTAGATTTCAACTTCAGTTGTTCAGTTTTGGGATTACAATCCCTTCCCTAGCTTCACAATATGCTTAATCTACATTCGAGGGTTAATGTTCTCAAGAGGGAGATAATGTAACACTCAGGAAGTCCCCAAGACCAGACCCGAGGGTTGAATCAGAGAAATCAAGGAAAATTACATTAAAGTCATGGAACGACCCAAGGGACGAGTCATTGTAGGGAACAACGACTCGTTGTGTCCCTCGTGGTAAGTCCCTAGTTAGACCTTTCTAGCAAGAAACAGGCCTAGCAAGGAACAATTAGAAGATCCAACGGGTCGTCCGTGGAATGGGGTTCAGGAAATGCCCAAAAACCAAGTCTGTGACAACGAGAGGATACGACGAGTCGTTGTTCCAAGGAATGACTCATCCTGTCCGATCGTCGGTTAGAGAATCCGAAGAGTATTAGAAATTCCCTTAGAAGTAAGAATGGAGTAACAGATTGTTGTTTCATGCAACGACCCATCCTGTCAGTAGTTGGTGAGGGATTAGCCAAGTATCAGAAATGCCCCAGTGAATGACGGACGATCCAATAAGCCATTGAATCCTACAACGACCCATTGGATAGATCGTTGTAACTGGCAATGACCTTTTTCCTGTGAAATCATTAAGGATATTTTCATAAATCCTAAGCTCCTAAGTCCTAAAATACATCGTTTTAAGACTTGAAAAAAGTGTTTTAAGAGGGTTTAGCCTATGTCAAGTTATTAGGCTCCCCATGCATGCAAAACTTTGAGTTCTCTCGGAAGATCAATATAGAATTTTCTCAATTCTTCCTCAATTCTCTTGGACTTTCAAGTATAAGTTGAGAATCAGTTTTCCCAAGTAAATAGGGCTATGAATAAGAGTTTTCTTTTACTCTTATGCCCAAATTTCTCCTCAAGTCCATGAATTCAAGTTCTAATTCAATTATATGATCTTTATAGGATTTTAACCTAATTTTATGAAATTCTCTATGATATATCTATGGGTCAATTTTCCTCATGTTCCAAAGTATGTTTTAAGATTTATGGGCAGATTTTATACACAATTTGATTATATATTCAAAATTTTAAGTTATTAGAAATTATGCCCAATTATGCAAGTTTTATGACAAGTCAAATTTATGATTCATGATTTCAAATATGATGAGATATCTAACATGAATGAATGTTTATAAATTACCCATGTATGAATCTATGATTTTGACTTATGAAATCTACTTCAAGTATGCATGATTTTAAAATTTGGGCAAGCCCACATAAGTTAAGTATGTTTTCATAATTCAGCTCTGCTTTATAAGATCAGCTTACCATATGGTTTGGAGTTAATATTCCTAATTCAGCTTATGGTATGTTTGGAGCCAGGACTCCCCATGTTCAGATTTCAGACTATGCAGGTAAATTATGACTTCAACTTTATTGAAAAATGATGGAAGCACTATGCATGTTTTTGGGAGTAGTGTCTAGCACCGAGTAGGCCAGGAGTTAAGATAAACCCCAGGTCTCAGAACTACGCGTCAACGTAGGTATACATATATANGGTATCGTCCTTAGCCCTGACAAGGTTTTGGACAGCTTTGTCCACTTGAGTGTGATAGTTGGGGCATCATGTAAGCTCTATCGTGATGGTGTCAGTTATAATAAGTCTCCCATTATTCCTCATGATTTCAGTTATTCATGTTCATGACTTATGATATTATGGATTACAACAGGTTTGACCCAATAATCAGTTTATGAGCTTTTAGTTATGATTTCAGCTATGACAAGTCATATGATTTCTATTATTAGCCTTGGGTCATTTTGTTCAAATATAATACTCAGCTTATGACTATATATGTCTTAGATTTAGATCTCAACATGTAGTCCTTACTCTCATGATATACTGATTTATATTTATATGCATGATTTCAGTTAAACATTTACTCGGCATATTTTACTTACCTTACATACTCAGTACATTCTAAGTACTGACCGCATACTCTATATTGTATCATTTTATGATACAGGTCTGAGCAATCAAACTCAGTTTTGTCATTAGTCCAACTTTCCCCCAATCCATTTAAGTTCCCATTGTTGGTGAGTCCTCATCTTCCGAGGACATTCAGTATAATGTTTGATTATGCTATTTTAGTTTCAGACTTTAGCGAGCTAGTTGGGGTTGTCTCATCAGCTCATCAGATAGTTTACAGGCTTATCAGACATTATGTAGACTTTCAGCTTTATCGAGTGTTGACTTTATCTATGATCGTTGTTATACGTTATGTTATTCAGAATTTCACTTATTCATGTTTAAGATATCAGTTTCCACTTTGATGTATGCTCTTTAGTTGCTATGTTCATACCATGGGTCAACTTGGAGTCATTCGTGGTTCTAGATCTCGTATCTCGATCACGGATCCCAGCTTGAGTGGTGACATAGATAAACATAGTACTATAAATAAAATACATTATATCTGCCATTATTATACCACAAGAAACTATCAAGGGGTTCTACACTCATCAATCACCATTTTTTTTAATTATAACAGTATTATTCTTTTATTGATTTGCTGGTACTTCAGTTTTTCTTAATTAGACTTAAGATAAAGGTGTAGCTTATCTAAATAAGACTTCTAATGATTCTGATTGATTTTCAAGCATTTATGAATCAACTTCACCTTATTTAAGTCTTCTTGTACTAACTTTTGTCGAGCAGCTAGGTCTTTCCGACCTCAAACCTACCAACTAGTGATCGACATCATCTACCACGGAATGCTTCAAACGGTTCCATTGGTAAGCTCTGACAAGCATTACTGAATACTAACTTGACCATAGACATATGACGGTTCCAACTCCTCCTAAAATTAATGAAATCACCTCTAACATATCTATAAGAACTATTTGCAACTATTTGTAGTCCTTATGACGTTGTTTTGATATGGCAAGTTGCACATTTGTAGTTCTAATACTTGTATTGGTATTGCAAGTTTAATATTTGTTACTCTTGAGCATCAGTGAACAAAAACTGGATAAAAATTAAATCAAAACTAGAACAAAAACTGGACCAAGAACTACACCAAACAAGACTGAAACTAGTCCAAAAGATGAAACAAATTGGTCCAAAAACTGGAGAAAAACAATAGAAAAAAATGCACTGAAATGAAACCAAATAGCTAAACCAAACCTCGACCAAAAACTACACCAAATGAGACAAAAATTAGTCTAAACCTGGAGCAAAATAGCAACAAAAGCTGCACCAAAATGAGACCAAAAAATTAAACCAGAACTCGACCAAAAACTGCACCAAACGAAACAGTAAGTGGAACCAAAACTGAACCGGAGCAGAAAAGCAACAAAAATTGGACAATAAGTTGGAACTCTTAGTTATTCAAATAATCCCCATAAGTAGTACCTTGATTGGTCAATTCTAAACAACTCACTATCACTTTGTGGCTTATAAACCTCCTCTAACTACAACTGAAATAAATAAATGCAATCAACCACACAACAATAAAATGAGAACTAGATTCTATATATTCACCTTAAAAAGAAAAATGGTTGAAAGGGGGACAATTCACAAAGGTGGAGGCAGATAAAATGTTTCCAATCACACATTGATTCTGCTGATTCTTATCCTCTGTTTTTCTTAAATTAAGAAAATGTGTTTGGGTATAGCAATGAAAATATTACAGTTATTTCTATGTTGTATACTGTTTCTAAATTATTTCTATGCAATAATTTTAAACTCTACAACCCATCTATGTGCAGAAATCTGAATAGCAAAATCCAAATCACACACACACACAATATCTACAATACATCGATACTCAAACTTTACATCATAGCTGAACCTTAAGAAACACAAATCACGTATACACACAAGTATTATATCACACATGACATAAGAACGAAAGGATATAGAAGAACAAAGAAATATTAAGGGCCCCAACTAACCAAAGTTCGTTGTTGCTTCTTGTGTCAAAATTTTGCAACTGACTCTGACATTCCCAACAAAGAGCGATGCTTTTGATTGAGTCTATACTCTGTGAAATTAGTTATTGTGGTGGACATGGTGTTATAAAAGACAATTTACCTTAATGGTAGAATGAAAACTATTGTGTTGTTTCATGTTTGCGTCTAGGGTTTTCTTTATTTTATTTGCAGGGGGCAGGCGGAGGGAGGGTCAAAAGTTGCGGGAAGAATGTGGCGCTTATTTTTTTCATTAAGTTTAGCTTTAACAACCGGATACTATAATTTTTAATGACCGGATATTATTCTTTCGTTATTATTGAGATAAAAATTGATATTAACGATCAAAAAAAATTGGTTGCTATAAGTATACTTATAATGATCGGAGTATATCTCTTCGATAAATAGTGATCGCTATAAATGAAAATTCTTATAGTAATCTTTAAATTATTTTAATAAATTCAATTACATCATTTTACGTGTAAATAGTAACTTGATTAAACTATTTGTGTAGTCAATAAAGCTGGGAGAATGCACAGTGATGAGGAGAAAGGAAAGTGAAAATGATGATACGAGCAAGAACGCAAGATTTAAAGAAGAAATTGTTTAATTAAGGAGAAAGAAGCAAAAGAAAACTAAGATACTGCTTGATCAGGACAGAGCATATAGCTACTTCTTTTATATTAATGATTCTTTTCTTCACAATACTTATATTCTTCCAATTCCTAGCAAGTGGCACGAATAGGAGCGGAGCCAGGAGTGAGGATTCATTCTAATCCCTCCCTTGAAAAATTATAT